>JXPH01038813.1:459-11314 GCA_001014845.1 Mochlonyx cinctipes | reverse complement strand
TCGTCATACCATGGCTAACGCCAGACCCTAAGGCCACCACGGACATGTTTACCCGGCTAAGGAATTGTATGATTTAATGAGCCAGGAAAAGTAATGCGAACTCCGAGGAAAAGAATAAAACTAATACATAAATGTGAACAAATATAGAAATGAAAACCAGTATGATTTGTTTGCTTTACAAGTTAAACAAATAGTTTTTTATTTAAAAGTTTTATTGTGCCTAGCATCCTATTTCCCTAAAGCCCTAATTCCCTCACAACAGCTCACTACGAAGCGTTGCGTACGATAGATGTTGCATAACTTGAAAGCAGCATAAATTTCGAGCAGCTTGAACGGTGATAATTTTGATTTGACAGCATAAAAATCAATATGCCATCCACAACGGCATTATTCGAGCTGGCAACATCTCTGTTAAATGGCTCCGAACTATCCATATTTCAGCAGGGATGACTTTTATGAGCAGCATATAACATAAAAACTTGTTCAATATAAATCGCGCTCGAAAGCCTAAACGAGACATACAAATGAGCGTATTTTCACTTTATAAAACGTACAAAACTTACGCGTACTCGACAGGAAATGATCCTGGCTGAAAGCCTTTTAAGTAAAAAACATAAAATATGCTCGCGTCATGTTGGAGCTCTACGCCAGATGGCTTAAGCCACATCCTGATTACTAATTAGCACGATCTAGATAAAATTAACTGTCACTATAAAACCATTTTCGATAAAATAGTGTCACAACTCACTTAAAATAGCAAATAAAATTTGCATAAAAACGGCTTTGTCTCCAGCATAACAAAATGAAGCTATGCTTACACTATCTAACAACCGGTCAACTGAACTTGGCGAATAAATACTCCAAACTGAGGCACGGGAAGGATTTGTCAAAAATCACTTGTTTTCAACTAACTAGCTATTTACAATACCAACAAACAACCAAATAAATAAATAATACAAAGTACAAAACAATAGCAAACAAATCAAATAGATGAGAAAAGAAATGCAAAAAAAAGGTATCGCAAAATTAATAAAAATATCACAGGGTGATACCGGAAAGTAATGAAAATAAGTAAAATATTTACAACCGTAATAAAATTCCTTTTTAAATACCAACAAATATACTAATGAAATTTATCCAATTCTCAAGCATTTATTCTTCCAAGGTCTCAAGCTTGTATGCTCTTAACGTGAAGGCAAAAAAGATTACTGCAGTATGTTATCCTTTTTTCCATAAGTGAATTTTTCTCATCTAGCCATCTAGCTCTTAAGCTCTCAAGTGTTCGGGTTTTCAAGCTATTAAGCAAAATCGGCAAAAAAGCGCCCTGTTAACATACTACTGCATACTAACCCAGTCTGTGGGCATAAAAATATGAGAGTAAGCGGGCAGTATGATAACAGTACGCTTTTATTGCCGTAGAGAATAGCTCGAGGTTTCAAACTCCTCAGCTTTCAGTCTTAAGTTTTCTAGATTTTAGCTTTCTTAAACCCGCAAGTTCGCAAGTTCGCAAATCCTGAAACTTTCAAAATCTCAACCCAACGGGAGATCTAACGGGTTTCTTCACGTGTTCCTGAAATACTTGAGGAACCAGTGAAGAAATTGTGAACACACACTATTTTAACAACCTAAAGGCTTCCTCACGGCTCAAAATTAAACAAATCATAAGAACAAGTCAGTAATCCATTACCCTAAAACATCGAGATCTACTGTACCAGGAAAATCCTGAATTTTCGAGTTCTAGCAAAACATTTGTTAAAAAAATGTGAATTTTCAAATTTGCTGGATTTCATTTTTTTTTTGTTTTGTTATGTTGGTACACATGTTCCAACATACGTTCTCATAATCAGCCTTTTGCATTTTTAGTTTTTGACAAACATAAAGGTCAGACGTGTTTTGGAGTGCTTGGCGTTTTTTGCTCCCCCAAATAAATTGATCAAAGAATCTGTGTTAAATTTTGTGTGAAAAATAAAATTAAGTGCTTCAACGTACTTAAAATGTTGACTGGTTATAAGTGGTACAAGTTCTTTACAGAAGGCCACGAAGATGTTAATGATGATGCCCACCGTGGACGCCCCAGCACGTCAACAATCGATGAAAACGTTGAAGCCGTTAAGAAAATTGTTATGGAGAATCGTCGAATCACTAGTAGAAAAGTTCTTGAGGATGTCAACATATTGGTTGGCTCATGCTATGCAATTTTTTCGGATTTTTTGGGCATGAAACGTGTGGCAGCGAAGTTTGTTGCAAAATTTTTAAATTTTGACCAAGACAACCCGTCGCATGAGCAATGAGCATTGCTCAAAAGGGTCATAACTGGTGATGAAACATGGGTATGTATGACGTCGAAAAGAAATCCTAATCTTCCTAATGTAAGTCGAAGAAGAAAGCCAAGACCAACAAAAGTCCAGTCAAATGTGAAGGTTTCGCTCACTATTTTCTTCGATTACAATGGCGTGGTGCATCGTGAGTTCTTGCCAAAAGATCGTACGGGTAATAATAAATATTACCTTGAAGCTATGCGGCGTTTGCGTGGAGCAATTCGAAAAAAATTCTCGGATTCGTGGCAAATTATTTCATCACGATAATGCACCAGCATCGTTGCTTGTTCGTGAGTTTTTGGCCAAAAACAACACCGTAATCATGCCTCAGCTATCGGAATTGGCTCCTAAGACTGTTTCCTGTTCCCAAAAATGCTGGCACATATCATCTTTGTAAAAGGCCAAATCCAGTTCTTATTATAAAATATACAATAAATAAAAATAAAAGCTATATAATATACTTTGTGATTTGCTTCGTTTTCAGAAAATATCGTTGATTCTTAATCTAAACTTGGTATAATTCTTTAATTCCTGCAATTATACTCAAAATTATTTATATTTAATCATAGCATTCATGAAGATACTGTGAGAATGCCTGGCAGATGTAAAGAGGATGTTCTCACGCCTTATTTTAATTTAGGGAAGTCTTTTACTTATTTTTCCTATCGTGAAACATATGGAAAATGTTTGATGATAGGTTACACGACTTGCACAAATTGTTTGAAATTTTGAGACATTTAAAGTTGGGGCCCTTAAATGTAACCTATTGGTAGCTAGTTTCAGACTAAAATGTCAAAATTGCGTTGAAATTATAACTTTTTCAAGAAACTGTAGCTTTAAAATACTCCAATTGCTGGTAGTTTTTATACTCTGAGCCACCACCGAGAATTTTTCATGGCTCTAGGGTCTGTTCTCAACCACTTATCAATTTTCTTAATCCCCTCATTTAACGTCATATATTATCAATTTTAAATTCTAGGTCTTAAGTTAAAGAAAATTAAATTGAGTGTCTCTTCTATGTTTTCTCGTCCTTTTCGAAAGAAAAATCTTCCATGGATTCAACATCTTTATAAAAACATCATTCAAAGAATTGAATACAACTTTATAGTGAATGTGCACCGTAATTGTGTCCGAATGCAAGTCAATTCATTAGCAATTTTACACGTTTGGCATGTTGAATGCATAAAAAACGACCACAAAAATAGGCAGGCATGCAGTTCGTCTATCAAGAAGAGTTAAAACGTAAAAAGCTAAAACAAGTATAAGAAAAAATAAATGCGCGAAGCATAAAGTTGAGAGGTAAAAATCGAATCAAAAGATAAATTACAATAAATTAATCGATGAAAAAACAACTCTTCTATAACTCAATAAATTAAATTGAATAAAAAGAGTTTTTTTTTCGTCTCGAGCTCTTGAGGAACAAAATAAAATAAGAAACAGCGTGATATTGAAGACTACTTGTTATAAATATTTACGCTTAAAGTTATTTGTTCTCTTTCTCTCTCGTTTTTTCAATTATTTTATTTTATTTATTGGAATAACAATTTAATTGTGATGATCATGATGCTGATGATGAAGAGGACAATGATCATGTCATGTTTAATGAATTTTAACATCAGAAATTCATCTCAATTTTAACTTTATTTTCAGCACATCCAAAACTAAAATATATAAAATGCAGAATTGTTGTTGTTATCAATGCAATTAATCTAGTTTTTTGTAATTTAATATATATCTTTCATATCAACAACATGATCAACATCATCCTACCACTTCTATATTTATTATGCTGAAAGTGAATGAAAAATGAAAATGAATGGAAGAGAGGATCAGCATAAAAATTTAATTAAAAATGCGTACATTTTGCAGGAAAATAAAATATGATGAAAAAAACTGCATTTCATTCGGAAACATTGTATGTTTTGATTATGATTTGGATTTTGAACAATGTCATAACTTTTTGTTTTGACGTTCGGGCAATTAACATTATTTTGCGGCAAAAAATAAGTTTTTCAAAATTATTTTTAGGCGGCTTTTATTTTTTTATTTGGGGTTCGTATCTTTCTTAATAATTTGTTGCAGTCTTTTGTTTTTCGGTTGGATTTGTAGTATTCTAACAAGTTATCTTTAAAACCGTATTGAAAATTAATATTGGACTGGAATGTAGGATTTCTCGATTTACGGTGTTCCAAGTGCCCACATATTTGGATGTCCGCAAAACGACGATCACTCAATCAATGTAAATATGCAACGTCCATATTTTTCAGTATATCAGGAAGCTTAGACAAATTTCTTTATGCAAGTTACTTTTGGGATAGTTTTAAAGTCTACATAGATTGCTTCCTGGATTTTCATAGATTCCATGTATTTTTTTTAGAATCTAAGTGCTAGAAAAGATTATGTTTTTTGTTTAAAAGTAGAAAAAAATATAAAATAGAAAAGTTCCCTAAGAGGCCGTTCCGGATTATATGCCTGTAAAAATACTTCCTTTTGTCAAGATAAAGTTCTGTTGAGTTGTCAAAATACCAGCCATTATTACTAAAATTTGGTGTACACGATCTAACCATACTAGGATAGATCAATTTTGTACGATGTAATTTCAAACGCTGATTAGGAAACCCAAACCCCCATGAAAATTTGTATTTTGCTATCGACGTTTGGACCTCACGCTTGACCGCCTTTGTGCCTTGATATCGGTAGCGCGTTTGCTTATCAACCAGAAGGGTACGGGTTTAAATCCGACCTGGTGATGATTGAATTAATTTGCGTTTTTTCATCGTTGTCGAGAAGGTAGCATTGTGTGCATTATTATAAATGAAAATAGGGTAAACAAGGTGATTTACAACATGTATCATCAGAGCCATGCTATCAAAAATATACTTGCTCCAAAAACTTAAGTATGGAATAGAAGGCGTTCAAAATGGCATTCGTGTTTAAGAGGTTAGTCAGAGTCCTTGCAGCTGGTAAATCATTAGCATAACCAAAGTTGTGGTGGTTCGGAATCCACTATAAGCTGTAGGTGACTAATAATACCTCTGAAATATGAGGACTCGCCTGGTCCCAATAGGGTACTATAGGCCTAATTATTATATTATTTATTGAACCTCGCGCCACCGGTTCAAAGTTTTCCGGTTCCGGAACAGTTTTTGGCCGATCCCAATAAGCAAAACTTGGCGGAAACTGGAGTAAACATTATGTTCTTGTAGTAAAACTTGGCTTTTTAACAAAGCGGAAACTTGAGTTAACATTATGTTTTTTAGAACAAACTTGGCACAGGTTACGACAAGTTTTTTAAAAAGTTTGCAGAATTAGCAGATTTGAGAGGTTTTTTTTATTGGAAATGATTTTTTTTATTGTTTTAATGAAATTTAAATTGAAAAATATAAGTTTGCTTACTCTTTTGACAAAATATTTTTTCCATTATATTACAACTTGTCGTAACATGTCGCAACATCTAGTATTAGCCCAACGTGCTTAGTGGGATTTGAAGATGCTCAACCTCCGGTCCAGACCCCGTTGCCACATATGTATACAGCGTGGCTTCGATAACAAATTACTACATGCTTAGATTTACATTCAGAAAATCTAGATAACTTTCCTGAATAAACAGGAGGACCACGCAACGAATTACTAAACTTTACGAAATCAGAAAAATGCTAACATACCTTGCCACCTGTAATTAAATTTCATGGAAAAAATCTGCCGTTTGTCATGGATAAGCTTTTTCAAATTTTGCCAAATTTGCTGATTTCTAGGTTGTCCACTTTTTTCTTAATTCCGTAAAGTCTCTTAGGTATTTCCGTTGCGAAATTAAGCGTGTATCTAACCCAGTGAAAATTTATAATTTTATATCAGAATATGGTAGATGACTTAAAACTACAACAAACAGCTTTATACATTTGACCCTAGCTTGTTTCTTCTATTTTAAATATAAATTTTAATCGTCTTTGTTACCAGAAGGTTAGGTTCCAAATTTGAGCTCATTTTGATCATTGAAACCCGAGATTCTTAGAAATTCCAGATGCATATGAGTTCCCAGATCTCAAGGTCATAGGATCAAATGTTGTTAGGAACTATACTTAGGTTGGCTTATATTCCAAATTTGAAGTCATTCCGACTTTTGGGGCTTGCAATGTTTGAGAAAACCACACAGAACCTGCCCACGTTTTCGCTGAAATATACATACATCGTGTTGGCCTTGACACAGTAGATACAAACTGACCAAAAACTATCATGCTGAAACCTAGAGAACCTCTGGGGTCCCTCTGTTGGTCTTTCAAACAAGAACACACTCAATCTTGATTTAAAAATTAGCAATTTAAAATGTTGATTTTAAATCGCAATAAAACTGTTTTTTCCAGCAGACCATAAATTTCAAAATTTGGTACCATTGGGTTGCTGCAAGGAGGAAATATATGGGCAAAAGTGGTGGTCAGTACCGTTAAAAACGAACAGTATTTGGGTACTGTTGGGTACTGTTCAGTACTGTTTTAAACTATCAATACTGTTTAATACTGTTCGGTTCTGTCCAATACTGTTCGGTACTGTTCAGTACTATTTGGTACTGTTAATACTGTTTTTACTGGGATACTGTTTTTACTGTCTAATAATGTATGGTTTTGTTTGGTATACTATCTGGTATTGTATGATAATGTTTCATACTGTTTTAAGGTTTAATTCTTAAGTAATCAATCAAAATGGCTGAAATTTTGGTCAAAGACATTAATTATTGTTCCAAATCAGCCTATCAATTATGAGTCCAATCGGCCAAAGCCTTCTATGGGCTCCCATACAAATGTGGCACATTTTAATGGAAAAATTGAAATAAATTCTGACGTAATCAAACAAAATGACTGATATTCTGGTCATGGACATTAATTATTGTCCAAGTTAACCTATCAATTCTGAGCCCAACCGGCAAAAGACTATTATGGGCTTCGATATAAATGTTTGTGCTTTTAATTGANAAGTTAACCTATCAATTCTGAGCCCAACCGGCAAAAGACTATTATGGGCTTCGATATAAATGTTTGTGCTTTTAATTGAAGAAAATTGAAGTAAATTCTGGCGTAATCAATAAAAATGGCTGAAATTGACATTAATTATTGTTCAGAGTTAGCCTATCAATTTTGTGGCTAATCGACTAAAGATTGATGTAATTAAACAATATGTCTGAAATTTTAGTCAATGACAGTAATTATTGTCAACCTATCAATTTTGAGCTAAATAGACCATAGCCTTCTATGAGCTCTTGTGGGTTGCTGTTTTATCAGCAAAATTTAGTTTTGCCAAAAACTTTTATTCCAAATTTGAGCTCATTCAAAACACTAGTCCTCAAGAATTGTAGAAATTCCTGGTACCTAGAAGCCCACAGATCAAGATGTCCCAGAATCTAACTATTTTTGGAAGTGTCCAAATTTGAGCTCATTCCGATCATCAGAATTCAAGATCTCTAAAAACTTCCAGTATTTTCCGGAAATCTTGAGTTCTAATGATGGAAATGAGCTCAAATATGGAACATAATCTTTTGGTAACTATCCAAAAACTTCAGGTCTGGGTCATTTGTTGAAAAAAATTCCATTGCCTGTGAATTTTATAAATGTTGACCTAATGTTCTGTTGCCCTAATGTACTGTTGGCTTAATATACTGTAGGCCTAATATACTGTTGGGCTACGTTGGCCTAATGTACGTTGGCCTCAAGCTGATGGCCATACGTTGGCCTCAAATTGTTAGCCTTATGTACGTTTGGTCTAATATACGTTGGATATTATTTTTATTATAATTCTAAACAAATGCCATTTAGCCACGAAAATAACAACAAGACGCCAACCAAATTTTGAAAGCTGTTTTAATTTTTAATTTTTGACAATATTAATGCCAATTTCAAAATTTTACTTGAAGTAGCACCCAGGCAGGGTCGTGCAAAGGGGGTGTGCGCCAGGTGCTAGCACCCGGAAATTGAGCAAAAGAGCCCCCCAAAATTGTTTAGCAATAATAACCTAAAAAATGGCTTATAACGGCCCCCATTTTTGGAAAATGATTTATTTAAAAAAAAAACGCTTCCAAATAGGCCAGTTTTACTGAAAAACACATCAAAAAAATTTCGCGCTGTTTACGATGCCGTATGCTTATTACCAAGAGAAAAAAATAAGAGGGCCCGCACCCCCCTCAGAAACAACTTTGCACGGCCCTGCACCCACGAATCTTTTTACCAAAACTGAGGTGCCGGAGGTAGACCTGAATTTATGATAACATGGGGTAGTATAAATCTAATTATAAGCTGGTTATAATAAAAAATCAAGTCAAACTACAAAAAAAAATCAAAAGACTTCAATGCTTAAATATGAAACGAACCCCAAAATAAAACTGTGAATTTCCTTAAAACAGAAATTTTGTTTAATATAACAATAAGATTGATTGAACTCTCCTTCCAATAACTAAAAAGCGTCTGCAGAAAAACTAAACAGAGTTATCCCAACAATGCTCTTAATGGCATATATAAAATTATAAATCTACACTAACTATATTGAAAGATTCCGATTAGAATGTCAAGGTTGTTTGTTGTGCATGCGCTATAAAAGTATATATTGTAATGATAATAACGTTAATTATAAGAATCGTTCTTATT
The DNA here is from genome assembly GCA_001014845.1 of Mochlonyx cinctipes. Classification (NCBI taxonomy): domain Eukaryota; kingdom Metazoa; phylum Arthropoda; class Insecta; order Diptera; family Chaoboridae; genus Mochlonyx; species Mochlonyx cinctipes. The sequence goes on along the minus strand of JXPH01038813.1, from coordinate 2,367 downwards.
TTGTATAATTTAATTAATTTGTATCGGGAATAAAAAAAAGATTGATGATTGAATGCAACATCATCGAGTAACAAGACTGTTTTTTTTCTTTCTTTAATGACATCCAAGTTATTAAGTTTTATCTGATTGTAAACTTAATTAAAAGATATACATGTTTGATTAGGTAATCAAAGCTTTTCTTTCTTTTTTTCTTTTTTCTTTCTTCATAATCACTTAATGGGGCTGGGTTGTTTTAATTGAATCTTGTTGAAATTGTAACATTAAATTGACCTACAAAAAAATTATTAAATGTCGGTAGCATTTAAAATATTTAACATCATCATTATTCTCTCTTTTATTTCATCCTCCACTCTTCTCGCATCTCATATCGATTTATTATTATATATTATATTCAAAAAGAGCCTGATTTAATAATAAAATAATAATAATAATTTGAGAGAGTTTAAAAATGAAAATGTATATTATAATAGGTTTAAAAATATTAATTTAAAAAGAAGACAAGAAGTAAGACCGTATAAAGTAGGTGTTTGAAATCGATTTTAGCAAATTATCCTCAACTCTGATGCTTCGATGAAGATGAAGTTGGAGAAGAAGAAGAAAAGCCAAAACAGATCGTCATAATCGTTTTTGATTGTTATTATCGTAATTTGATATTTAAGTTGATTATTTTTAGTATGATTTTTAATAAATTTAATAAAGAGAAGAGAAAAAGGGATTAAAATATTTTTTTGGTGGTGTTGGGGCTTAAATTCATAAAAACATACTTTGAAAAATAGGATTAAAATGGATGATAATTAGACTAATTTTTATATTCAGTAATTAAAATATATAAATTTTTATTTACTTTGGAAAGTGATTAACCGATTTTGAGGGTTAAGTGGTTAGTTAAAATTAGAATGTTAATCCTTCGTCGTTAACTCTTCATCTCGTTGAACATCATGGACGTTTTAAAAAAAGAACGATTTCGAAAAAACCAATCAGGAGAAAAATTGATGTTTTGCCGTCTAAAAAGCACGCATTTGCAGAATATTGAAATTTTTAAAGGCAATTAACTATTTTATTTACAATGACAATTTCTTTAAAAATTAAAAAATAAATTACTATGCACTTATTAGGGTGGAGCGGAATTGTATGGAGGATTTTCAAAATCAAAATCATTTTCAAATCAAAAACATATCCCCCACCCCACCAGAAAGTTGTCATTTGGTCCAAGGATCATCCTTGATTTTTTCCAGATTTTTTGAATTAACCGTTATGCACCGCCGGTCATTTTAATTTTACTATAACGAATGTTGACTCTTATCGGACCACTAGCCTTGAGTTATTTTAAATTGACCGTTAGTCTCTCAGAATATTTTGTATGAAGACTTAGCAAATTTGAAAATCAATAAGAACCAGAAAAATGCTATTCAGGGGTTTTTTGGGATGCTGAATCCAAATTAGACACCATCGGAAAAAATGACCTGTAAAAAGTGGTAAAAATGACAAGCATTTGCTCATCGGTTCCATGGGGACCATGTTTAGGGGCTTAGGAGTGCTTTAAAGAAGCAAAATTCACTTGTATAGTCTTATCTTGTTGGGTAAAGAATAGAAAACCAATGGAATTTAAGTTTTTGCAAAACGGGTGAAAATTGGTGAAATTAGACCCAGGGGTTTCGAAGGGCCCATTTTGCTCCCCAAATACGGATTTTCTACACCAATTATCCGGATTTAGACTTTTTCATCATAAAACAAAATAAATAATCAATTTCAGTACTTGAAGTCAAAAACAAATAATTGGAACCTGTGAAAACCCCTCAAGGGGTCAATATTTGGTATTTGCTCTCTAATTCCACCAGCTTTCATCCGATATCCGAAAAGTAAACTTCTAGTGATTTTTTATTATGTATTTAACATGCTAAGACTATA
>JXPH01038747.1:0-11178 GCA_001014845.1 Mochlonyx cinctipes | reverse complement strand
CAGGGTTTTCAATATTGCGTGATAGGTCTGCCAAATAACAGCCGATATAATTTATACGATACAATGTGTTCTTCTATGAGCCTTGGCTCTTTAGGGGTTCTAGGAAATGAAAAACATAACATAACATGTTTGTGATTTTAATGAAAAAATCGAAATAAATTCTAACGTAATCATACAAATTGGCTGAAATTTTGGTTATTGACAGTAATTATTGTCTCAAATCAACCTATCAATTTCGGGCCCAATCGGCCATAGCATACTATGGACTCCAATGCAAATGTGTGTGTGATTCCAATAAAAATTCAAAATAAATTCTAACTTACTCAAACAAAATGGCTGAAATTTTGGTCATTGACTGTAATTATTGTAAACCTACCAATTTTGAGCCCAATCGACAAAAGCCTTTAATGGGGTCTCCTGACACACAGGTAATGATTTTAATAAAAACATGCCAGAACGGAGGCAAACAAAAAGTACCCAAAATTTATAAGCCGGAGCAACGGCAGGAGCGAAGGTGACCAAAAATAACTTACACTCTCTTTCAGCATCTTCCTGGTATCAGCCAGAGGTGGCTCCTTCTGCATCTTTCTATGTAAGTGGGACCCACCAAATTTTCTTTATGCTCAAAAATGTTCTAAAAGCTTATTCTTAATAGATGGAAACAAAACAATAATCAAATCATTCTTGTAACCCGATATTATATGATTCTTCAAACTAGAAAAGTTGTAGTCTAGAGTATTGTAATGGATCTGTTTATTTATTTAAAAATTTTGATCAATTGGAACCTTGATTTTATTTACTTATGTAAGGGCCTATGGTACCCTGGCAGCCGATCAATAGTCCTATTAATTTGCGGTTGCTATTACGTCACCCAATTCATCGTTGCGTACCACCCAAATCGAACTTGACGGAACGGCGCCATGTTTGGTGTAGTCTGCCTCTGAATCTAGTTCCTTCCCGAAGACAGTACTCCAAAGCTTCTTTTGCTACTGATCCGGTCTTCGTTTACGTCACCTGATTTCTATCTCTATACAGTGTTATAATTCAGTGTTAGTAATCGTTCGAGGCCATCTTATCCAGAGGATTTGACGCAAACATCGATTGACAAATGTCTGAATTTTATTAATGACTAATTCAGTCACTTTCCAAGTCTCGGATTGAACCTTGATTACTGAATCAGCACCTAAAAATGTTTAGGCTCCCCAAACACATTGTATTAGGTTCGTTCACCTAGATTACTTCAAGTATTAACTTTTTATAAAATTCGAATCTGAAATACGGAAATCAATTTATCTCAACACTCTCGATTCAGCAAAATCAAAAAAATCTTGAACCATGTCGTTTACCCCAATACCACATTTGACTACGCAATTGGATACATGCACACACAATAAAAAAGCGTGGTCAAAATACTTTTTATTCGCACAATTAGCGAAATAAAATTAAATTTTGCGGCATCACTTCTAAATTGTGTATCCCATTGCAAAATTAATTCATTTAATCAGCAATAAAATAAATAAACAAACAAGCCAATTTACAAATGAAAATGTTAATCACTAAATTTATTATGTGAAGAAAATACCATCGTCATGATTGTCTTACATTAGCAGTACTTCAGCAATAGCTATGTACGTGCAGGGTATGCTAAATTATGCGAAAACTGAGTTCAGAGATGGAGTAAGGGCTTTGCCTAATTGCCAATTTTATTTTAATAATAGAATTTTTTTTGAAAGGGATTATAAGTTCAACCCTGCGTAAAACATGCAGTAGGTGTATTAATCACCATATTAGTTAGTGTTAGATTTTAATACGGATATTGCCGCTACTATGTTATTTAGTAGCATTTATTGTACTTAGTATAAGTAATTACTCAATTAAAATTTTTATTCGATATATGCTTAAAAATCATGATTTATTTGATATTGAAGTAAAAAACCATTATCTAGATCAGTAGGGCGACGGAAAATAAAAGACAAGATCTTTTTCATTACTTTTCTTGTGCCTTTATTTATATTTTCTACATTATATATACTTTTAGCTTTTCTTTCATCATATCTATAGATAGAAAAGAAAAGCTACTGTATTCAATAAAAAAAATTGATTCCTCGGGAAAAGTCTAAAACGTAAAATAAACCAAAGACAATAAAAGGTACGTGTGTGTGTCTGTCATCGTCTGTCTGACCATCTCCTCGATAACTCACGTAATTCTTTACCGATTTGGCTGAAATTTTGTGTGGAGGCTTTTCTCAACCTATAATGATATTGGCGTTAATGAAACAAATCGAGTCACGGAGTCTTAGGAACCCCATACAAAATCACCCAAATTTTCCAGAAATCTTGAGTTCTAATGATCGGAATGAGCTTAAATTTGAAACATAATCTAATGGTAAGTAGCCAAGGACAGTGCCTAAAAAAGTTTGACCCTGAGACATCGGGATCTGGGAGCCCCTATATACCAGGAACCCCCACAATTGTTGAATTCTAGTGAACGGAATGAGCTCGAATTTGGAGTATAAGCTCTTGGTACGCTTCCAAGAGCAGTTCCTAATAAGATTTGGTCCTGCAACATTGGGATCTAAGGCTCCTATGAACCAGGATCTTCCAGAAATCTTGAGTTCTTTTTATCGGAATTAACTCAAATTTAGAACATAACCTTTTGTGAGTATCATCTATAACATTATCCATTCCTGGTGTTTTCAATTACCAGACATTCTTGGATAACTCTGTAAATACTTAGCCGATCCTCTTCAAAATTCGCAAGTATCATCTTTGTCGAAGTCTGAATCTAACTCCTGTTACAAAATAAACAATAAATCTAAAAGAAAAGCTACATAATCCACATTGTGGTTTCCTACGTTCTTTAAGTACATTTCAAGTTCATATATGGATACAGATATCAAGCGGCAAAAATGCAAGACAAGTTATATTATGCATTATACTTTTTATCATTCATTCTTCTCTCAAGGACGAAGCATGTGAAATAATAAATAAAATAAAAATTCATTCAAATTAACCGTTCAATTGTTGTTAATCGAGCAAATGATTCATTGTGCTTATGTGGGCTAAGATATTTTGACCAGATGAGAAATTATCGCATTATTTATTAAATTATTTTTAAAATTTACAATTTGTATAATTGTCTGTCTGTGAAATATGCATACACCAACTACCATCTACAGTTATATAACCTATGATTGTGGTGGTATATGTCTGTATGTCAGGTTAGTCAGTTTCCTTGCATTAAAAACTGAACAGGACTTGATGGGCTCAATGAGCTGGTAACTCATTAGCATAACCATTAAAGTTGTGGTGGTTCGAAATCCACTATAAGCGTTAGGTCCACTAATACCTAAAAAGTTCTCTGAAATATGGGGACTCGCCTGGTCCCAATAGGGTACCTATAGGCCTTATTATATTATTATTATAATTGAAAAATAAATGCCTGGTAGTTAGTTATTTTACGGATAGATGCCAAAAGTCATCATGTGTTAAAAATATATAAAATGTGTACGTAATCCAATTAAAAGAGTTAAGATTTTGCAATTTCTCATGTGCCAAACAAAATCTGTTAGTTAGGAAACGGAACATGTTCAACTGTCTTGTCAACGGCATCAAAAACTAAATTGACGCCGATCACGATTTATTTCAGTGTAGCCACATTGTTAAAAACATAAACTGCATGCAAATTCATACGCAAAACTCTAAAATGAAAATGTCAAAAATAGAAACAAAAAAATAATTCAATTGAACATTCAATGGACGTCCTACGCAGCCACATTTATTCAAAACCCGCATAAAATAAAATGTAAATCTCATAAATCAACATAATTGACAACACAAGAATATTAATTAAAAAAGCACTTTCTTCCTTTTATGCATATTTTGCTTTGGGATCAATTTCAATTTCACTTAAAATTTGCATAATTTTAAACACTTATTATTATTTATATGCGCGCCACGTTTTGTTATCTTTAATGCAATTTCTATAATGCGATTATTTATATGCATTTTATGATTTTGTGGACACAACATAAATAAAGAAATTAAATATTTTATTCAAGAATTTGGGAAAAAAAACTGTAACAACAAGAAACGGTGCCTGAGAAAATCTTGCATTTTCGTGACATTCTAAAACGTGATTTTAATTCAAAATGTTAAAATATGTATAATCGGATACAATTTTATTCAGTTTAAACTTAATTCCCAAAACATATACCCAACCCTAATTTTATACCGTTCTATGCCTAATCTAATAAATAAAGCATTAAGATAATTCACGAAAAAGTAAAAGTTGATGGGCAACAACTGAAAAAAGTCTTAAGATATAGGGAATACCGTGGATACAAGGAACAATGTTGGTTACGTTACGGGTTCTTACTCTATCATTCGCCACTTTAAACACATTTAGCCTGAGCCAGTTTATGTCAATTTTCTAAAAATCAATTAGGCAGCTTAGTTTTGCTTTACAAAAATGTGCAAATGTTTTTAAATTAATTAGCTACTGCCAATATTTTTTAAGAACTGCTATCGTCACGAAAGTCATATACTAAAAATAAATATTTACAGTCACCTTTGGATTTTTCAAAAGAATTTATGAGGCTAGGGCCTGGTCTGGATTTAAACTTTGGGCTGAAATTTGTCTACCGCGGGAGGCAAAGATTCGTGTAACCCTGAAGCCTTTTCAGGTCAGATCTAACCTTTGGCAAGTATAGCACCTGTGATAGTTAAATGTATGGGGCAATTATTTTTCAGCACTTTACCAACAAGAATCCAAGATGCTTAGGGTATAGGAAAGGTATTAGTGGACCTATAACTTATAGTGTAGATTCCGAATCACCACAACTTTAATGGTTATGCTAATAAGTTACTAGTTCATTGAGCCCATCAAATTGTGTTAAATTTTTGCTGCAAGGAAACTGACTAACGTCTGTGACATAACCGCCATTCGAACGCCTTCTATCCCATACTTAAGTTTGTGCAGCAAGTATATTTTTGATATCATGGCTCTGACGATACATGTCGGAAATTACCATGTTTACCCTATTATTCATTAATAATAGCACACACAAAGCAATTTACCTTCTCGACAACCATGAAATAACCCAAGTTAATTCAAGCGTCACGGGTCGGATTTGAACCCGCACCCATCTGGTTGATAGGCAGACGCTGTACCAATCAAGACATAAGGACCGTCAAAACTAACTTTCTATTTTAGAGCTTTTCAGGACTCTAATTGATAGCCACAAATTAGTACCTCCAATAACAAAACCGGTTATTCAAACCAGAGTCAAACTGTTTTTGCTAGCGCATCATTCCAGTCACAAACCAAAACCAACTTTCGATTTCTACACGTTTTAGGCCTCTAAATAATAGCTTTGAATTAGAATAGTGCTATATATAGTATCTGAAGTACTAGAACCGGTTTTTTACTAAAAATTATACAATTGGTACCTTAACCGGTTCAGATTTATAGTACTTAACCAACAAACTTTCAATTTCTGTAGCTGTAAGTTTGAGGACTCTCACTGATAGTTTTGAATTACCTCCAATATCGAAACTGGTTCACCAATATTACAACTGCTAGTGCCTCTACCGGTACACCGTTATAGTAGTTTTAGATAGTTATGAATTCGTACTATTTTGTACATCTAATATGAGAACAATTGTTAGTAATTCTATCGGTTTAAAGTTATAATAGTTTTCACAAACAAACTTTCAATTACTGAAACTGTAAGTTTTAGGATCCCAATTGATAACTGTGAATTAGAACTGTTTTGTAACTTCAATATCAGAACTGGTTTTTAACACCACAAAGATACAAGTTACCCAGAAAAAAATCCATTATTGAAACGTAACTTTTCATGAAGCAGAGTTTTATGCTGTGGCTACGTAACATCATTACGTCTCTACGACATTATATTGCGTTATTTATGGTAATATAATTAAGGATAGTAACTATACATCATAGCAACGTAACGTAACGCGTTTTTGTGACTTTGTTACACTTGGTCGAATGCCATATGGCAGAAGGCCGTTTGGCGGAATGCCATATGACCGAATCCCATTTGGCCGAACAAAAAGTTAATTGTACATTTGGCCGAATCATAAAAAAAATAATTGGGACATTTGGCCGATTTAGAAAAAAAATATTCTCTTGCGACATTTGGACGAAATAGAAAAAAATTGCATAGAAAAAGGTGCATTATGTGTGANTCATAAAAAAAATAATTGGGACATTTGGCCGATTTAGAAAAAAAATATTCTCTTGCGACATTTGGACGAAATAGAAAAAAATTGCATAGAAAAAGGTGCATTATGTGTGATTTTTTTGATTATCGACAAAAATAACTTTCTTTAACTAAAATTCATAACCAATTTGAGAAAAATGGTGCTATGTGGGCAATAATGTTAATTTTAGTATATCCTAATGAACAAGCCTTTGAAAAGTGCATCGATTGTTGGAGCAAACCAAAGTGGGTGAACTAGAACTTACATGCTGCAACAATCGATGCACCTTTTAACAGCCATACTAATCACTAAAAAAAATTCTCAGAAAAATTGTGTATTATGTGGGTTTTTTAATTATCGCAAAATATAACTTTCTTTAACTAAAATTCATCATTAATTTAAAAAATAGAGTGCATTGTAATTTTACTGTACCGAAATCACTTAAAAAAATTCTTTGAAAAAAGGGTGCATTATATGGTGTTATCTAATTAAAAATAAGTTATAAATTTAATTAAATGTTCCAAATATTTTTTTATGACTCGGCCAAATGTCCTAACGCAAAGAATGATTCGGGCTTATGGATTCGGCCGCTTTTGGTTCGGCCATTGTCCCAACACCTAATTTTGTTATGTTGTCACAGCATATTATTTTGCTGTCACATTTTTTCTTATTAATTTTTCTGTGTGTAGCTGGCATTTTAGCTGCAGACAAAGGCTACCGACGGCCCCAGTGTCGTTGTTCTCAAGTATTCCTTCTCCATATGGGGAGAACAATGCCGGAGAACGTTCCCAAGAGGTGCCGCATACAATTACCTTTTATAAAGGAATAAAATTGGCTATTATAATATTTATTTGATTCATGAGAGCCAAAATTCCTTAAAAACCTAAGAAAATACAATTTTTGAGCAGAATTTAAGAGTTTGACGGTTTTTTGTATTGTTAAAATTTATGTGGATGTCGTTATACCTAGAACTAAAAAAGAATTGTCCCAGCTAGCCCCATTCTCTCTTATATAAAAATAATAAGCTCAAGGATAAAAATGTCAATTTTTCAGCTATGTGCATGATTTATGGGAATTCGAAAAGGAAGTTTTTTTTTGCAATTTCATTTTGAATATATTCATAACAATTTTTTTTTACTGCAAGGTTGAATTTATCGAATTTCTTTTGTTTCTATATTGGTTGAAGTGTTATTAACAGCTTAAATTAAACGGATTAACATAAGATAAAGTTGAACACGCGATTGATTTTTCTTTGAAATTCCAGTTTTTGAATTTTTATTTAAACTTTAACCTTTCCACATGTAGTTATGCTAAAAGTCTACGAACTCTATATTTAGATTGGGTTATGCTAAGTCATTGTTTTCTATGATATTAGCATACTACATAGTTGGTTCTGTTTTGAATATTATTAAGAACAGAAAAGCACCAAGTATATAGATATTAGAACTATCTAGATCGAGATGTCCAAAATATTTTTTTTTGCAAAATCTGTGAAGTTTACTGAGTTTTACAATGATCATTTTAAGTGTGCATACACAGTAAAAATGAATCTAAATTCACTCCGATTTACAGCTAAAATTGCCTTTAAGTAAGTGTAAAGTAATTACTCCGCCTAAATATAGACTATTTCTCCATATAAATGTAAATGTAAATTTACCTGTAAATCGGTGTATCCAGAATTACAACCGATATACAGGTAAATTTGCCTTTATTTTTTTTACTGTGTATGATGTTTAATTTACCTCTCTGCACAGAAAGAGAAACAACTCAGCAGACTCCATCATGATTTAAAAGTCATATCTCAAGCAATATATATAAAGATACAAGTGTATTACATAAACCCATAAACAACAGCATATTATATGTACAGCAGAATGCTATAGCTACTAGAGTGCATGGTATAAATTTTGATAATTTATACACGACGTACAACATGGAAAATATATGCAATTCACCTGTTGTTTTTTTATTGTCTTTAATCTTAATTAGGAAGCATATAATGTATATACTATAATTAGCCAACATTTATGCAGAGATTATATGTTGCAACACAATATATAATTTACAAAAACAATATGTAAAACAGGTCCACATAGAACTAGATTATATAACTTCATCCAACTTTATCTATCGAGAGACTATCATACCACTTTCACTCGAAACTCGAAACCAAAAAGAACGTTTTCTTTCGCAAGTAAATGTGCTTTGTGATTGACATTTGACGGCGTCTTTCTTTTTTATGTTTGACATTCAGAGGCTGCAAACGGAAAAAAGGGTGTGTAGCACATCTTGTGCATCAAAACATTAAATAATTATATTTATTATTATTTTTCTTTTGTTATAAGAAAGTTTTTATCTTCTTCTTATTCAGTTAGATAATCGGAAGATGAATTATTTATTGCTATTATTAAATGATTTATTTCAAAATCACTGATCTGTTGAGAACAAACATGATTTTGGCAGTGAAAGCGGCCGCCATTTAATTTTTTATTGTTTGATTAGCTCATTTATAGAAATTATGTAATGTTTGACCGAAAACATTTTGATCTTTTGTGCATTTTTGACCTATTACGAAAATAAAAGAATCCGCAGTTATGTACGGAGACAAGACGTTAACTTTTGTAAATTCAATAAGTTGCTCTCGTTCAATTTGACAATATAGAATATCCACTGGAGAGGGCGGACTTACTAAAAAAAATATTAGGTATTTCCAAAACAGGAGGAAGATTTTATTAGTACAATTTCTGCCTCTTTGTTGTGTGATATCTCAGTAGATCAGTACTTTTCGTATTAAGATTTGTGTCGACATACCGACATTCAGTCATCGTCCTTACTTTTGTTGAAAAAAGCCTCCATACAAAATCTCAGCCAAATTGCTTGAGAATTGCGTGAGTTATCGAGGACACAGACGCACAGGCACACAAACAGATTATTTTTGTTTTTGGTTTTTCGCATTTCAAACCATTTGGAGCAACTTTTCCTGAGGAACCAAAAATTTTAAATTTTACTGACTACCTTTTAGCTTTTATTTTCTAAGATAGAAATGATGGAAAAAAGAAAGAAAAGATTTTTGGGATTTCAGGGATTTTTAGAAATTTTTGGGATTTTGAGGATTCTAGTGATTTAAGGTATTTTTTGGGATTTTGTGGACTTTTACAAAAATTTGGGCTTTGGTCAAATATGTTGACTTTTGGGATTTTTCGGAACTTCATGGTTTTTGAAAGACTTTTTAGGATTTTTAAAGACTTTTAGAGATCTGGACTTCGAAAGACTTTTATATATCTGCAGAGACTTTGAGTTATTTCAATATTTTGTAGCAACCTGTGGGACCTAGGTCCCTAAAAGCTCCCAAAAGTCTGGCTTGATTTTTACCGATTCCTAAGAGTCAATGTCTCAAATCTCAATTCAAACTTTTTGTCAAAAATATAAGTTATTTTGGTTGACTTTTCCAATTCCTTATTGTAGGGTCGCGGGGATAATTTATTCTCGTCAAAAGCACCATCATTAGGTCCTGTCATTACAGACATCACAAACAACTCATATGACAATTTTGAGACACAACGAGTGGATACATATTTCACCATGGCACAACCCTATTGTGTTAGCAAAAATTGAGATTTTTTGAGATTGTGTGGACTTTTTGGGATTCTGTGGACTTTTGAAGATTTTTTTCGACTACCCTTGTGGCTTGATCGGTAGAGCGTCTGCCTATGAACCACAAGGGTACGGGTTCAAATCCGACCTTTGGCGATTGAATTAACTTGCGTTTTTTCATCGTTGTCGAGAAGGTAAATTATTTCGTGTGCCCTATTAATAAAAATAAGGTAAACAAGGTGATTTTTTATCAAAAATATAATTGCTGCAAAAACTTAAGTATGGGATATAAGGCGTTCGAAGCCGTTAGTCAGTTTCTTAACATCAAAAATTGAACACGGCTTGATGGGCTCAATGAACTGGTAACTCATTAGCATAATCATTAATTTTGTGATGGTTCGGAATCCACTATAAGCTGTAGGTCCAAAAAGTTATCTGAAATATGAGGACTCGCCTGGTTCCAATAGGATACTATAGGCTTTATTATTATTATTTANAATGAACTGGTAACTCATTAGCATAATCATTAATTTTGTGATGGTTCGGAATCCACTATAAGCTGTAGGTCCAAAAAGTTATCTGAAATATGAGGACTCGCCTGGTTCCAATAGGATACTATAGGCTTTATTATTATTATTTAGATTTTTTTGGACTTCATGATTTTTAGGGTTTTTTTGACTTTGTGGATTTTTTGTGATTTTGGAGACTTTTCTGGCGATGCATATAAATTTTTTTATGGTTAGCCCCTCGATCTGCACGGTGACTAACAGTCAGATGTTAGATATGATTTCTGAGTCTACTTATACCTATGGACACAGCCGGTCAATAGTACTCTTCCATCTTGTTTCATCCTTAGCGGTTGCATGCACCCAACTCTGACTTGACATAACGGATCAAAATTAAGTGTGATCTACCTCTAGTTCTAGACCCTTTTCGATGGTAGAACTCCAAAGATTATTCTTTAGCTACGAATTCAGAACCCCCGCGTGGAACGTGGCCGTTCTATCGAGGTATGTGATTCCTATCTCCATACTGTATTGCCACCATAAATCAATCTTGGTAATCGTTGGAGGCAATCTTCGAGATACTACAGTCCAAAAACCACAAAAACTCTGGTTTTGAACCATTTTTCATGTTTTTAATGAGACGAGAATAGTGAATAGAGATGGCCATTTTGGAACACCATTGTGGCTGTATCTTACTTTAACTCGAAATTGGGATTTTGAAACTTATTACGTCTATATACAATTACTTCTAGAACTGAAGAAACTTTTGAGGGTTTTTGAGCTAGTAAATTCAAAAGTACGTCATATTTGGATTGTATATCTTAAGTAAAATAAACAGATCCATTACAAT
>JXPH01038736.1:729-10938 GCA_001014845.1 Mochlonyx cinctipes | reverse complement strand
GCCTAACGGTCTTTTTGAAATATTTCAGGAATCAAGCGTCCAATATTAGAGGTTAGGGACTCAAATAATTTGTAATTGAAATATCTACACATTTGTAAATCATTTTAAGATGATTGGACCAAAGGCCTGAGCTCAGTTTAAATAAATTGTTTATTTTGATAAGAATGGCCAAATTTAATTCACCACCGCTGCATACAGATCAACTCAAAAAATCCCTGAAAATCAAATATGATGTTGGACCAAAATGCTACTTTTTGAATTTCTAACTTTCGTAAATTAGCTCCACCCCATGATGAGGAGCACAATATTATTAACCCTCAATTTGTACATAAATATTAACTTATTGTTTTTAGTTGCGAGTTAAGGGATAATAGGGGATCTCCTTGTATAACACAATCCCGAAATGGGAAAGTTGCATAGTTAACTGATCCCGTTAAACTTTAATGATTATTAACATTAGCGATTTAAGCGTGAATATAAAAACATGTCATATAAACATGTCCAAAATATCAACTTTTCTACATCTCCTAAAAAATCGCATGTTCGTCCTTTGTTGATATAAAAATTTATTTTATTTTAATAACGCTCAAACACTCCACACCTCAATTTATGCGAATGTACCTGACACTGTTGCACGCTCCTTGAGAAAATATCTCAAGAAAAGTACACGTGTATGCCCATTTGAAGAAAAATCGCGCAAAGCATGCCACCATAGCATGTATGTACAATTAGATAGGTATTACGATTCCAAAATGAAATCTGAAACCAATAGACAGACAGTTCTGTTGAGTGCTTGCTATGAGTCAGCATTTTAAAATTGTTCACAATTACTTATTACTCTGAAAAAGAAACAGAAGCACCTCCATGCCATGGATTTATTTTTATTTTAAACCAAAACAAATAATTTTATATCCGATAATGCACAATGTACAAGACTCGTCCATTAAGAGATGATTCAGAGCTAATACTATAGCCCATCAACAGGTTGTGTTTGTTTGTGTGTTTGTACGTTCTTTTGGCTTTTCTTCCTTTCTCTCATCATATCTTTAGATAAAAAAGAAAAGCTTAAGCATTCAGTAAAATTTTAAAAATGTTGGTTCCTCGGGAAATGTTGCTCCAAATGGTCTGAAACGCGAAAAAATGTTGCAAGTGTATTGAGCCAGACTTTCTTGGATAACTCTGTAAATACTTTTCAGATCCTCTTCCAAATTTGTACATTTGATCTTTGACTAAGTTGAAATCGCATTCCTATAATAAAATATGCAATAAAGAAAAAGAAAATCTATACAATCCACTTTGTGGTTTCCTTTGTTCTGGTAGTCATATAATCAAGCTTAGAGATCCCTTCGACCTTAGAGATCCTTTGACGACCGGGTGGTTGAGTGGTTAGCACGCTAGCCTATCATCCACTAGGTTGCGGGTTCGATTCCCGTACCTGCTCTGTGTTTATTTGAATTAGATATATTGATTTTCAGTTTGTAATAAATCTGCATTATCGATATTTCTATAAATAGAACACAGAGCAGTCAGTCTGTGAAATATGCATACACCTACTACCATCTACAATTATATAACCTATGATTGTGGTGGTGGGATATGTGTGTATGTCAGGTTAGTCAGTTTCCTTGCAATAAAAAACTGAACATGACTTGATGGGCTCAATGAGCTGGTAACTCATTAGCATAACCATTAAAGTTGTGGTGGTTCGGAATCCACTATAAGCTGTAGGTCCACTAATACCTAAAAAGTTCTCTGAAATATGAGGACTCGCCTGGTCCCAATAGGGTACCTATAGGCCTTATTATATTAGAGATCCCTTCTGCCATTGATCACAGTATCCTGGCTGATCAGACTAGCCAGCCTTCCCACCTCTAGTTTTTCTCTGATTTGTTGATTTCTAATTTCCTGTTTCCGGATTGATGCGATATCTTTATCACAGTTTTTTTTATTACATGATCCAGTGATGATCCAGTTTTTTTAAACTGTAAATTTAAACATTAATGTTTTTAAAGTTACTCGTGAACATTTAGGCAAAATCACTCATTGTATTATGACCTTCAAATAGCTTAGCTTTTAGATTAAGGCTCTCAAAATTGTAAACCGCCAAAAATTTAAAGTGGCAAGCCAAAAATTAATTTGGAGTGGCTGAAAATCAAACTTAACTTTGAGCGGTTGAAAATAAAATTTGAGCATCCAGAATTAAAAGATGAGCAGCGAAAAAATAAAATATGAGCGACTGAAAAATTAATCATGGGTTCTATCGCATAATAAACCCAGCAACGTTCAGGTTATGTCTACCACCGTGGTCTGAACATTGCTGGGGTTGATTATGCGACAGAACCCAGGCAAAAGACCGGGGAAGTTCCCCGGGGGAACACTGGTGATAATTTATGGCTGCTCAAATTTAATTTTCAGCCATCAAAATTAATTTTTGGGCTCTCAAAATTAATTTTTGGGTGCTCAAAATTCAATTTTCGGCCGCTTAAAATTAGTTTCTGGCCGGCCAAAAGCGATTAGATCTGAAAGCTATTCACAGAGTTATCCGATAAAGTCTAGTGGTTGGAAGCACTTGGAATTGATGATATTATACCAAATTTGGCACAGCCACTGTTTTTGTGCACCAACCAAAACCTAACATTCCAAATTTTAACTCATTCCGATTACTAGAACTCAAGAATTCTGGAAGTTCCTGGTGCATAAAAGCCCTCTGATCCCGAAGTCCCAGGATCAAACTTTAGTAGGAACTGTTTTTCAAAACTAACCAAAAGCTTATATTCCAAATTTGAGCGCATTCCAAAGTTTCTAGAAGTTTCGGGAGCCCTCAGATCCCGATGTCTCAGGGTCAAGCTTTTTTAGAAACTCTCTTGGATAATGACGACATGATTATATTCCAAATTTAAGCTCATTCTGATGATTAGACCTCAAGATTTCGGTAAAATTCTGGTGAGTTTGTATGGAGCCCCCCTGCTCCTGTGGGCCGGTTTGGCCCATTAACGTCCTTACTTTTGTTGAGAAAAGCTTATCCACAAAAAATTTTGGCCAAATCCGTAGGGAATTACGCGAGTTATTGAACAAATAGACACACAGTCACACAAACGGATGGATTTGTTCCGTTTTGNTGATTATATTCCAAATTTAAGCTCATTCTGATGATTAGACCTCAAGATTTCGGTAAAATTCTGGTGAGTTTGTATGGAGCCCCCCTGCTCCTGTGGGCCGGTTTGGCCCATTAACGTCCTTACTTTTGTTGAGAAAAGCTTATCCACAAAAAATTTTGGCCAAATCCGTAGGGAATTACGCGAGTTATTGAACAAATAGACACACAGTCACACAAACGGATGGATTTGTTCCGTTTTGTTTTGCGTTTCAGACTATTTTGAGCAACTTTTTCCAAGGGACCAATTTTTTTTAGATTTTACAGAAAACTTAATAACTTTTTTACGTTGAGAGACAGAGAAAACAGCTAAAAGATAAGTATTTTCAATTTTTACAAAAGAAATCCATGGTAGTTTGGAAGTGCTGAAGCCGCGGCGGCAAACGGATTTTGAAGTACCTGGGAATCCTAACATTGGTCCCGTTAATTGCCGCTAGCGACTACCTAGACATTTTCTGATTGGGCTCAAAATTAGTGAGGATTATTTCTAAACCTGTAGTTCATAAACATGTAGTAATTCTTACATTTCCAAAATTTTCAAAATAAGATACACCCGTATGTCGATATTATCATAAAATCAGTGCCATCTTAAAAGGTATTTGGGGCCCCCGGCCCAATACTTTAATTTCATTGTCTATTTGTGATTATATTTAAAATCAATTTTTGAGGTTGGGGTCCCATATAAATATTGCATTGTTTTAATTAAAATAATTCTTCGATTTAAAACTGTTTTCTGGGGACTTCAGTAATTTTTTTTGATATTTTTTGATCCGGGAGCCCTTTTTGATAGTGTTTAAATCGGGAGCCCTCGGCCCAGTTCCGGGTGGGCCGTACCGTTAAGACGGCACTGCATAAAGATGTTTTCTGAAATCTCGTAATATATCGCTCGAAATTCCGATAAAGGAGCTTTAGTCCAAAAACTCCTATGACACCCGATTCCCTATCTAACGTTTCGCAATTTTCTCAAAAAAAAAGTTCACGTGCAAAAAATACGAAAAAACTAGACTAAGACCACCATTTAGAATAAATGTTATAGAACGACCTATAGAGATCTAAAATTTTATGGGAAAAAACGATTTTTGTGATACCAAAATAACACTTTACCTTTATGAATGTGTGGATGCGTAGTAAAGCAAAAAGTCGAGTATATAAAAAAATATAAACGAACGACGAAAGCCCGAAGAAATTTCACATTTTAATTTTCATTCACAATAAGACGACACTCACCAACTCACTCACTCACTCGTCGTTAGACAGTCCACATATGAGAATAGAGCATCTACTACACAATTTACTATATTAGAAGTATTCTGATTGATTTTCACTTCAGTCTTCATTCCAATTTTGTTCAGTCAACAGGCAGGCAACATCTCTTAAAAAAAATAACATTCAGACAAATTCTTCTCAGTCTGTGATAAAGGTTAAAAACCACACAAATTGATAGTGTAAAATGAAAATTTAATTTTCTGTATTTTCTTTTTTAAATTTTAAATACCTAATATTGATAAAGAATAATAGTAATAATAATAAAAACTGTTCAAAATGGACGATTGTAATTTGGTGGATAGTACGACAAATCGGACTATTGTGGCAAACGGTAAATCAAATGTTGTTGATAAAAACGGTGAAAAAAATGGACATGTGACGATACAGGCGGCAGATGAATTGAATGAGCCTCCGGATGGAGGAACTCGAGCGTGGATGGTCATGGTTGGCGCTTTTTTGTGTAATGGCATTTTATTTGGAATCATCAACACTTACAGTGTCATCTATTTAAGCCTGCAGAAAGAGCTGACGGATCGAGGTGATGCGGAAGCGTCAAGCAAAGCAGGTGAGAAAGTTGAGCTATTTTTTGCTATTTTTTGACCCTGTAGGTTATCAAAATGTATTTTTATTATTTCCTTGATAATAATTAGTTGAAAATTCAAGTTCAAAATTGTGTTAAGGCTAGTTTAGACTCCAAATGATAGAATTTCGTTATCAACAAGTGAATCGGCGAAATAAAAATATTGTTTATCTCTTATCACGCTGTGATGTTTTACTTGCCAATTAATTTCACTAAATTAAATGACACCAAATTGTCATATTTTTCTTTATCAGAATTCTTAATTCATCCAGCATTTCCAGAGCTGCCACTGTTTTTATCTTTTTAAGGTTATAAGCTATAAGGTTTTCTTTTTTACACATGATGAGAGAAAGAAAGAAAAGCTAAAAAAACTATCTGCTCCAGATCAAAAACTGTTGTCAACTTTTTCCACACATGTTCCGGCTTTTGCAGGTTTCACTGTATATAGTCTCAGAAATAACTTAGGTTTGCCGTTGGGGAGTATTGTGGACTCTTTATTAACAGAGTATCAGGAGTTAGCCATAGGGCCTTACACAGATAATTGTGGAAACTAAAATTTTAAATCCCCTTTAGTGAAAGGCAAAAGTCTACCCACTTTTAATTTTAGTTCGAGCTTCGAACCATTATTTTTAGTTCAGTTTTCTAACATTTACAAAAGGGTTCGATCACAAAGTTGATCACTTTTTCAAAAATTATTTATGTTAGTTCACATAGCAAAACTAATATTTTTAGATCTAATAACTATTGTGATAGTTTAACGAACTAAAAAATATCGTTTCTGAAATTATCTGTGTACGACATCCCTTTGGACCTTCACTAACCGGGAAAGCTAAAACATTTATATTGAATTCCAATTTTTTAGCAATTAGTTCTCATGATTTCCAGTTACAGATGCACCCCTTGTATCTCGACCGTTTTGACATTTTTTTCAAAGGGATTTTGTTGGAGGTATCCCGGAAAATATATCAAAATAAGGGCCAGACCTACGTGGCCGAGCCAAAAGGGCCTAAATACATAAGCACGAATTTTGTTTTCGAATTTGGAAATTTGGCCGAATTATAAAAAAATATTTGGGACATTTTTCTTGAATTGATTATAAGTTTTAGTATAAGAAAGTTATTTTTTGTCAATAATTAAAAAACCCCACATAATGCACCCTTTATCTGAGAATTATTTTAGTGATTATCTTCGCTTATCTTCGAAATGTGCATCGATTGTTGCAGCACTTTTTCTAATTCACCCACTCTGGTTCGATTTGATTCTTCAAATCAAACCACAGTGGGTGAACTAGAAATTGTGCTGCAACAATCACCAGCCATGGTGATTAGGATACAGTTAAATATACATTATTGCAAATGAATTTTAAATTGATTAGGAATTTTAGTTAAATAAAGTTATTTTTTGCGATAATTATAAAACCCCACATAATGCACCCTTTATTCAAAGATTTTTTTTAATGATTGTGATACAGTAAAATTAGCTTTATTCCACCTTTTTTCTTGAATTTATTAGGAATTTTAGTTGAAAAAATTTATTTTTGCCGATAATTAAAAAATCCCTCATAATGCACGCTTTATTCAAAGAACTTTTTGTATGCAATTTTTTTCTATTTGGTCCAAATGTCGCAAGATAATATTTTTTTCTATTTCGGCAATTTTTTATGATTTCGGCCAACCATTTCGACATTCTTTTCAAAGGGATTTTGTTGGAGGTTTCCCAGAAAATATATCAAAATAAGAGCCATTAAATATACTCGCATGCTATTGATGTGAACATTCAATTAGCAACTGAATTTAAAAGTAAATAAATTTTAAGTGATCCAATTAACTTACTCTTCAACTGATAATTGATAATGTTAATCAATATAGAACTTTACTAATGCGAAGTTCGCTGACTCTTAAACAATAGCGATTATTTGTAATATCGTTATGTTTTTTTTTCTGTTGTGGGAAAATAATTTTTAATTGCTATCTTCGGGTTTTTCATTCAACCTATAGATGACAGCTCGAATTTGTGCAAGTTTTCAAAATATAGAGCAAATTTATTGTTCTAAAGTATCGTTTCCAAGACTATAGTGTACGGTCTTGAAGCTGATGCATGTAAGAAATTGTTACCATAACAATCACTTATCAATTTTCATAATTTCTGACTCGTTTGAACTTTAATCTATTTTTCAATTATCTCTTTTATTACTGAGTTTATGAATTAAATGATAAAAATATATAGCAAACAACCATCAACAGCACGTGAATGCAGAAAAAAGTGTAATAAGAGGGACGGGGGTAGCTGACAAACCATCGGTTGGAAGGGCAGCAAAAAGGCGGGTGGGATATCAAAAATGAGCAAAACAATTTGTCAGTGTAATTTTGCATTTAGTTATTTTTTTTGTAAAACGATCCCTAAAAACATAAAACGCATCAAGTTGAATTTATTTGGGAAGCCTTATAGTGGACACTGCGATTGCTTGCATATTCATATCATAAGGAGTAATACTTGTAAATTATCACGTATGTTCTTATCCCTTTCAATCGCCTTGTATTTTTGTTTATGTACCAAAAATGTTTTCTTTTCTTAAAATGGTTGCATTAATGACGTAAAATCTTATAATCTTAAAAACGGTTGGAAAGATAGGTTTTTTTAGTATTAGGTACGGGCAACATAATTCAAATCAAATTCTCTTTAAAATTATAATATTTAAAAATTATGCTACGAAATTTACTTGTAGAGCTTCTTCCAGTGTTATTTAGGTACTAGTCAAACGATGTCTGGAGTAAACTTTAACATATTCATTTTTGAATGTTGAGCATAAAATAAAATAAAACATAATCCCATCATATGCGTATTGAATTACATCCTTGCAAATGTTTGAGCATATTATTTTATTTTATTCGACGAACACGACCAAGATAATGTGTCATTCACCTTTCAGTTTGATGTTACATAATGAAGTATGCTTTAGATCTTTATTACTGTCAAAACACTTACTTCTCGCAATCGCAATGCATTAGAGGACCTATAAGATCTGTTCAAATTTTTGAATACAAAACCTGATTGAAATTCATTAATCTGAAAGTGAATGCAATTATTTTTGTCTAAAAACCTTCGTACCAATTTTTAGCCAAATTGGTCAAAAACACACACAGTCATCGGGTCATGGTTGATCCTGACATGGAGAAAAAAAAAATTTTACTGTTCTGTGAATATGTAATTTAGTAAACGGGTTTCTTCAAGTTATATGGGAAATTCCTACAAATCTTAGATTTTAGTAACGGGCTGACATTTTGATTAGAGCCTTGAATCCAAACTAAGATTGGTCAAAAGTGGACAACTAAGCGATCCAGAGGGCTTCTTAAGTGAAATTAAATTTCTTAAAATTCCAAATACTGGTTAGTTATGCCACGGCATTTAGGCTTGAGCGTAGCGACAAAATTGAAGTTGGACAAATGTAGTCAGTTAGGGACCCCCTAAAACATAACATCATCCCAATTGGGTTTAGCTTCTATTCCAAAAGAAAGTTTTTACTTAAAAACATAGTGTTTACATAAACTATTTTAAAATAAAATTAGAAATGCATCCGAAATGCTATCTTATATAGGGTTTCTCCTGGACTCTAGCAGCATGACTTTAACTGTTATAGTTTCCAGGTGTAGGATTCAATATGCAGTATTATAGTTTCTTTATCGTATGGAATTACGTTAGAGAATGGTTTCAGATGTTATCATTAGGTATATTATCCAAAGGATTATTTTATTATTCGTATGCTTCCGCACCTAACGTCGCTCCGGCAAAATAGGGATACAAATAGGGAGGACGTTCTGAATTTTCTAATTATGCATTTTTATATGAGAGCCCACAGAAGCCTTTGTCAAATTGGGCTCAAAATTAGTAGGGATGAATTGGGCATTATTTAATGTTCATTTCCAAAATTTTAAAAGATTTTATTGTTGGATTTTTACAGATTTTCTCCATAAGACGTAGGAAACGTAGCTTTTCTTTCTTTATTTATTGTATATTTTAGACTTAGACAAAGATCAAATTTAGTACAAATTTTGAAAAGGATCGAAAAAGTATTTACAGAGCTACCCAAGAAAGTCAGGTAATTGGAAGCACCAGGAATGAATGAAATTATTCCAAATTTAGCATAGGAACTGTTCTTGGATACTTATCAAAAGCTTATATTCCAAGTTACAGCTCATTCACATCACTGGAACTCAAGAATTCTGGGAATTCCTGGTACCTAGGAGTCATCAGATCCGGATGTCCCAGGGTTGAACTTTTTCAGGAACTGTTCTTGGATACTTACCAAAAGTTTATATTCCAAATTTCAGCTCATTCCGATCCCTAGAAGTCAAGAATACTGGAAGTTCCTNAACTCGTCCTTATTTTGGTTGAGAAAAGCTTCCACACAAAATTTCAGCGAAATTGGTTGAGAATTATTCACAATCACTGGACTGACACACAGACACTTACCAAATGACTCCTGGAGGTCCAAAATATGTTTTAAATTTGATTTGGGCGATTTAGATTTTCCTACCCATTTCTATTCTTGAAGTTTTTAGAAGTTAAGTAAAAAACCTGGCCAATCTGGCACCACGGCTTCAGCTTTTATATTTTTTCTCTGCCTCCGCTCCTAACGTCACCACGGTTAATTAGGGGGACCGACCCGTTTTACATAAAAATTTATCATTTTTGGTATAAAAAAGTTAACTTTGTATGGAAGCCCACAAAAGCCTTTGTCCGATGTGGCTGAAAATTGGTAGGCATTAAACGGGTATACCAATTAATAATCTTGGCCCAAATTTCAAAAGATTTAATTAATAACTGTGTGATTTTTATCGTTTTTATCAATAAAGTGATGAACTTTTGTATGGGAGCCCACAGAAGCCTTTGTCCGATTGGGCTCAAAACTATTAGGGAAGAATTGCGCGTTAATTAATATTCATTTCCAAATTTAAAAAAATCGTAAATTTTGGATTTATACAGCTTTTCTTCATAAAATTACGAACTTTTGAATTGGCCCACAAATGAAATTGGGGGCCCCTATTTTTTTTCTTGGTAATCGGCATAGGCATACGTCATCTTAAACAGCGCCGCTGGCAAATATTTTCTAGGGTGTGTTTCAGTAAAACTGGTCTATTTTGAAGTAAGTTACCCCCTATAGGTCAATTTTTAGGTTTTTATTGGATTTTTGTTAAACAATTTTTGGGGT
>JXPH01038674.1:178-10457 GCA_001014845.1 Mochlonyx cinctipes | reverse complement strand
TGAACATGACTTGATGGGCTCAATGAACTGCAGTAACTNTATGTGTGTATGTCAGGTTAGTCAGTTTCCTTGCAATAAAAACTGAACATGACTTGATGGGCTCAATGAACTGCAGTAACTGCAGTAACTCATTAGCATAACCATTAAAGTTGTGGTGGTTCGGAATCCACTATAAGCTGTAGGTCCACTTATACCTAGAAAGTTCTCTGAACTATGAGGACTCACCTGGTCCCAATAGGCCTTATTATTATTATTATTATTATTTCATCATCCGTATCCCGTAAATGACAAGTTGATGGACCCTCTTCAGTTCAAACCACATGGTTAATCAAAGGCATAATAGAATAAATCAAGGAATCGATCTAAATCTCAAAGATCATTAAACCATTAGTAAAAGTAACAGTGATTTCAATGTCCATAAACCAGATCTGCCATAAATTATTGCGTATTTTCTAACTAAATCTTGGAGTGAAAACACTAAAGATAAACTAAATATAATGAGATTAATTGTGATGATGACAAATAGCACACATTTTCCCATTTTTTTATCTGAGTAAAAGATAAATTAATAAAAACACATGCGTATAATTTACGCGGGTGGTCCATCAATTTTATTCGGGTCAATTCTTAAAATAAAATATTCACAAAGCAGAACAAACTCTGCGTTTGATTAGACTGAGGAGGAGACACTACATCATCAATTTAATTAAACCAAATTAATAGATAAGAAAATTAAGCGCCATCAAGTCCAATTATAGATTTGTTACACCAAATTGTCATGTAAATTTCATTCTGAGAAGAATAAAAAAAATAAGAATCTACAAATATAAACACCATGAACCAATTTCCATTTTAATTTGTATTTTATCATTTTATTATGGTGACATCATCGTTATGATAATAATCAACATTGAGATACCACATGATGACATTTTAATATTCTGCACTAAACAGACTTTTTGTTGTTTAGCTCTGGTGGTGCCTGTATAGCGAGTGAAGTGGTGTCGTGAGATAATGTCGTTTTGATGTTGTACATTCTATACATACCTGCTTACATAATTAGATAAAGAATGTTGTTTAGATTAAAAATTATAACCTATAGAAATGAAATCATTAAAATAATTAAGTGGTCACCCCCGTACCGTACTTAATCCTCGTACTGAAACTGGATTTTGCTGGTTGTTGTGGATCGTCTGCACCGTTATTAACAACTTCGTTGAAGTGCTCCCACCACCTATGCAATTGCTCATCTTCAGTATGCAGGATGTTCCCGTCCTTACCCTTCACGACAGGCAGGACTGTCTTTTTGATCAGATTCGCTAGCTCTTTAGAGATTCTGTATAGTTGTTTAGAATCTTTACGTGCTGCAGCATTCTCTGCTTTCGCCGCCAAATTGTAACTGTGATTCCGGAAAACACGCCTGTGGCTACGATACGATGCTCGAAGCAGTACGTCATACTGATGTTGGAGCTCAGCTTTTCTTTGTCGCGTCAAACGAGGGAGCATTGCAAGTTTGATTGCTTTACGCTCTTCAAGGATCTTTTTAGTTTCATCACAAGTCCACTTTCGATGACCGGGGTTTGGATGACCCAAGACAGACTCACAGTAAAATTTCTATACAAGGTATTAAACACGCTGATTTGGCGTGCAACACACACGTACGCTATAAAACGTTATTCAAATCAGTAGTGTTTGCTCGAATTTGGAAAAAGAAACGACTCTCAAAAAACTATGCCAAATGGTAGATTTTACATCAAAATCCACTAAAAACGTGTTTTAAAAATTTAAAAAAAAATCTGGCTATTTTTAAAAAATACAAAACTTTATTTGGTATATGCACGTGGTTGTATTTTGTTCAAGGGCGTTTTCAAATACAGAAAACGAAATAAAATACGAAACCCTGTCAAAGAAAACAGTAACCCTACCGAAAAAACAAAGAAAAATACACGTAACTCTACCAATAAAACAGTAACCCTAACGAAAGACATTTGTAACGTTCTGGGATGTAAATGTTGACAGTTTAAACGATAAGAAATGCAGATCTAATTTGTTTTTAAAACATAATTGAAAATAGTAAAGTATTTTTTTTTTCTTCTCAACATAATTAGATAAAAACTACNCAAAATTTGCACACATGATCTTTGTCCAAGTCTCAATCCAGTTCATCNTGAGCTCAAATTTAGGATATAAGCTTTTGGCTAGTGCTCAAGCACAGTACCTTTGCTAAATTTGGGTTAATATTATCCATTCCTGGTGTTTCCAATTGCCAGACTTTCATGGATACGTTTCCGATCATTTTCAAAATTTGCACACATGATCTTTGTCCAAGTCTCAATCCAGTTCATCTCATAAAATATACAATCAATAAAAATTAAAAGCAATATAATCCACTTTGTGGATTCCTACTTCTTGTTAAGGAAAATAAGAAGAAGAAAAGCTTAACCCAGTGCAAACCTGTCAAAACCGTCCCAAAAAATTTAAATGCTCGTCAAAAATATTTCAGCAACCTAATTTTTTTAAATCTTCGAACCGTTAAGTCACTATAATCTTTGAATCTTCATCTTATTATTTATTTTTTTATCATTTTTATGGATTCGATCAACACAAATCAAAACTCCTTAGTCATACGTCAATTCTGCTTGTCCTTGCACAAAATGAACGAAGGAGAAACCTTATTGGAAAATGGAGAAAAAATCATTTACAATTAATTTAAAACAAAACCGACCTTGTACGTGATTAGTTCAGTGGCAAATAGGCCACCCAGATGAATCCCAATGATATAATTTTAGCCTTGAACGATTTTAAATGCTTTTTTATATAATGGCATGTCGAATGGACCAAAACCGGACGTCGTCATTTCATTTTCATTTTCTTTTCAGACGTGAAGAAAAGAAAATGTTTATTCTTCGTTCTTTTGATCAGCATTTGTTCGAAGCGAAGCACATTTTGCTTCTGATTCAATTTCAAGATCATCAAACTAATAGCCATTTGATTTTGAAATGTTTATTAGTTTTGTAATTAGCATCATCTATGCTAGAATACATATTTGTATGGTTGAAAAGTGCCGGGGGGAAATTGCATTTTTTTTGCATATTTTTCATTATTATTATTGACTTTGATATACTTGACCACACACAACACAACACAATAATACTCGATTAAATCGTCTATGTAACTGTTCTCTACTCTTCTACGATCTATTCGATGGATCATAAAAAGAAAGATTTGCAGATTTCAAAAATATATTCAGGACCTCAATGCTTGTTTGTTATAAGTCAAAAAAAAGTCTACAGTTAACAATAATTTTTGTTCCGTTAATTTTACTAGAAAAGTTTGTTTTTGAGCAAAACAGAACCGTCTAATAAAAATGATTACTGGATCGATACAATTACAATAGTTGAAAAACCGTTCCCTAAAAAGAACATGACGGGGAGTTACTCAAATGTCAAATTTTTCAGAGGTTCAGCACAATGGGCCCGCCTTCGTGCAAGAGGCAGTACAAATTCCTACTGCACACCCCACCTTCCGAATCCTAGTCAAATGTCAAATTTTTGGCGTACCCTATTCTATTGTGAAAAGACACTTATTTTACAAAAAAGTAATAATTTTAGACGACGACCGGGTGTTGAGTGGTTAGCACGCTAGCCTCACATCCACTAGGTTCCGGGTTCGATTCCCGTAGATGCTACTGTGTTTAGTTGAATTAGAATATTGATTTTCAGTTTGTAATAAATCTGCATTGTCGATATTTCTAAAAATAGAACACAGTAAAGTCTGTCTGTGAAATATTCATACACCAACTACCATCTACAGTTATATAACCTATGATTGTGGTGGTATATGTGTGTATGTCAGGTTAGTCAGTTTCCTTGCATTAAAAACTGAACATGATTTGATGGGCTCAATGAGCTGGTAACTCATTAGCATAACCATTAAAGTTGTGGTGGTTCGGAATCCACTATAAGCTGTAGGTCCACTAATACCTAAAAAGTTCTCTGAAATATGAGGACTCGCCTGGTCCCAATAGGGTACCTATAGGCCTTGTTATATTATTATATTATTAATAATTTTAGAGGCGCGTGCTATTTGAAGGCTTCTTCTCATCATTCTAATGCAAAATATAACATTTACACATTCCCATATTCAAACAAAAATATATCATTTACNTAGGGTACCTATAGGCCTTGTTATATTATTATATTATTAATAATTTTAGAGGCGCGTGCTATTTGAAGGCTTCTTCTCATCATTCTAATGCAAAATATAACATTTACACATTCCCATATTCAAACAAAAATATATCATTTACCCATTCTTAGGTGACATAAATTTGAATTTTATTTTCATAATATCTGAGAAAAATAAAAGATAGACATTTCAAAATAACTGTCAGATAATGAACCAGAGCAGTGGAAAATAAATACTCAGGTACCAACGATTTTAAATTTTTAACGATGAGTCATCGTTCAAATGGGGAACTAATAAACGAAACTAATACTAATACAGTGGCGAAGCAATCATAGCTGTATATTCAACTTGCATTGCTGCAAACGTCAAAATTAACGCAGCGTCTGGTACTAGCTTTTATACGAGCTTAGTCAATAAACAATATTTACGAACTTTTTTTCAATTCCGTTAAATTTTCTAGTTTTTTCCATTGGCGAAACAAGGGTGAACACTGAAAAAAAACACTTCAATAAATGGAATAATGTATCTTAAATGGGTTTTCATTTAAAAAACTTTTAAAATCTATTTCAACAAAATGTTTTAAAATGGATTTTAAATTTATACTTATTTTTGCCTATTTTTTATTAAATGGACTGACATTTCGAAATTGAAATGCTGTTTTCTTCAGTGTAACTTAGATAAGCGGAATAGAAGCTTTTTCGTGAACCCTTGCTTTTAGGTAGAAACACCCTTAACTATTCTATTATGACCTTTCATATTGACCTTCCAAATCTGTCTATAGGATGATTTTACACCAAGCCGTTCTTTTGATGGCGTTCAAGTTTAAAAATATTGACGACTTACAATCAAATGTCGTAAGACATGGTCATTTTTTATAAGTCAATCGGAAATTTATTTCAGCTCCACCCCAACCACTTATAACAAAATAAAAATTTCAAACAGTGAAACAAATATTTCAATTTTGAAATGTCACTCCACTTAATATGCAGTCACAGAGGTATCCAAAAAAGTCTGGTGATTGGAAGCACCAGGAATGGATGATATTATCCTTAATTTAGTATAGGAACTGTTTTTGGGCACTTATCAAAAGCTTATATACTGAATTTGAGCTCATTCCGATCACTAGAGATCAACAATTCTGTAAGTTCCTGGTACCTGAGCCCTCAGATCCAGATGTGTCCTGCTCATTCTTTTTTATGACACTTACCAAAAGCTTATATTCCAATTGAGCCTATTCCGATCATTATAATAACTCAAAATTCAGGAAGGTCCTTGTGCATATCAAATCCCATTGTCCCAGTCAAACTTATAAACAAATTACAAAAGCTTATATTCCAAGTTTGAGCGTATTCCGATCACAAGAGCTCAAAAATTCTGGAAGTTACTGGTATCTATAGGGGTTCTCTAAACACAAGCGATGCAAATAAAATTTGAAATCAGGGATATTTCTGACACCAATAGGCAACTATTGTGGGGACTAACTTTTTAAAAAGTTGCGTTTAAAATTTCTCCGTACAAAATTAGCCCCTAGCAGTCGAAACTTAGAACAAAATGGCAAATTTGATTTATAATAAAAAAGATATTTTTCCCTGACTTGTAGCAAAAGCACTTCCGAGAATAATCATAGTGATTTTAAACACTTTTATAAAAAACACCGTACTTGTAACAAAATGTCAAATCTGATTTATAATAAAAAGAATATTTTTCCCTGACTTATAATAAAAGTGCTTCCGAATATAATGCCATGCCAAAAAAGCATACAAATCTGATTTATAATAAAAAGTATTTATTTTCCATGACTAAATTAGTAATAAAATGACAGTTCTAGACAAAAAATGTTATAACTAAAGTAGGCGAAACCCCCCACTAAAAACATTATAGGACTTATAACAGTTATACACCAAAATAATTTATAACAAAGTGACAACTTGATATCGAGATAGAAGGACGGGAGTTATCGTAAAAAATTGGGCATGCCTCAAAACCTCAGAAAAAATAACAGTGCCATTTTGTTATAAGGCGACTTATAACAAACAAGCACTGAGGTCTCCATTTATAATTTGTACGCAGTGCATGATGTGAACATTAAATTTAATTGGTTTGCCATAAAAAAAAATTACATACATGCTATAAAACATGTCCAAAAGTTGACTATAAAATCAGTTCCCGGTTTAACGACACCTTTCATTTAAAATTCAACAGGTACATACTTATTTACTGATCCAACTGTGATACTGTAATTAAATTAAAAATTATGCTAAAAAAATAAATTATGAATTTCGGAATAAACTTTATTTTTAACAAATCAGTTACGTCATTATCTCGATCAATCACATGAAAAGTTCCGTTGTCGGATCGATTTATTTTACGATCAGTTTTTTGTTTACATTTACAAATTTCGCCAACGTCAATCAACATTCAGGAAATGAGCAAATTTTTTTTCTTTCAATTAAAAAAAGCGGTGCGGGGGCGTTGTGGGTCAAAATGTAAACCTTTTTTTTTTAATGTGCGAATAAATTTATGGATTATTATGTCAGAACGAAATCTCCAAGGTCAGCATTTCTTTTTAGACTTAAAAAAAATCTATAACTTATAGAAAAATAAAAAAAAATGACTATCAGCCGTCAAATTTCATAATTTCTGTTTGAGGAACAGATCATTATCTTCTTATATTTATTTTGAGCATCGTAGAAGCGCGCACATTAGTGACGCACATTTTTAATTTTGAAATTTGAAAACAGAGGTCCAAAAAGTTGATAATAGGGGGATAAAATGAATGTCAAAATTGAATTATTTTACTGTATTTTTTTCAGTTTTCATCTAATAAAAAAACTGTACTATTTTTCATTATTTTTTAAAAATAAATTAGAACTGCATCCCTTATCGTTTAAACTGTCAACATTGCATCCCAGCATCTGACAAACGTCTGTTTTTTCATTAAGGTTACTGATTTTTGGTAGGCCCACCTGTATTTTTCTTTGTTTTTTCGGTCGGGTTACTGTTTTCCTTGGGTTACGTATTATATCTCGTTTTTTTCGCGCCCTTCAACAAAAGACAACCACGTGCAAGTACCAAAAACAGTTTTTTTATTTTTTTAAATTGCCAAATTTTTTTTTAATATTTGAAACATTTTTTTAGTAGATTTTGATGTAAAATCTACCAATTGGCATAGTTTTTGGAGGGTCATTTTATCTGGCTATTGCCCAACAAGCAATATTTCAGATTCTGTAAAAAAATTTCAGAAAAACATCAAAATTGTCAGTATTTTTCTATGTCTTCAGAAATTGGAATTAATTTTCCAAAATTCATTGAGAATTCTCATAAACATGATTTTGGGAATATCCAATGGATTTCCAATCAACCGATTTAAGTAAAACATAGGGGTTCGAAAAGTTGGTAACAATAAGCAACGTGCAAGGACAAGGTTCAAAACGCACGGATAATATTTTTTTTATTTTTCAAAAATATTTTTTTTATTTTTCTAGACGTCTGTTACTCACAAAAATGCAAAAAATATTGAACACTCTTTCCAGAGCCACAAAACTGATATTTTTCTAAAATTTTAAAAAAAATAACGGTCTATGAACGAAGAGCCTTAAATTTTTTAAGACGTCTTTTGGAAAAATGAAAACTAAAAAAAAATTTAACGTTTATTCTTCGACTTCAAAACTCCCTGCTTCTGCGGAGGTTTTGAATTGTATCCTCGAGGGCTTATATTTTGCACGATACTTATTGTTACCAATAGCCAGGTAAAACGACCCTCACAACTCCACTACAAAAAAGTAGGAAACCACAAAGTGGATTATCTAGCTTTTCATCATATTTATTCAAAACCTTCTGATAGAAACTGGATTAAGATTTCGACAAAGATGATATGTGCAATTTTGAAGAGTATCGGAAAAGTATTTACAGATTTATTCAAGAAAGTATTGTAATTGGAAGCACCAGGAATGAATCCCAAATCCCAAATTTAGCTAGGAACTGTTCTTGGATACTTACCAAAAGCTTATATTCCAAATTTCCGATCACTAGAACTCGAGAATTCTGGAAGACGACAGTACCTAGAAGCCTCCAAATCCGGATGTTCCAGGATAAAACTTTTTTAGGAACTGTTCTTAGATACTTACCAAAAGTTTATATTCCAAATTTGAGCTCATTCCGATCACGAAAACTCAAGAATTCTCCAAGTTCCTGGAACTTAGGAGCCCCCAGATCCCGATGCCCCAGCGTCAAACTTTTTTAGGAACTGTTCTTAGATACTTAACACAAGCTTATATTCCCGATTTGAGCTCATTTTGATTATCAGAAATCGAGAATTCTGGAAGTTTGTGCACAGGAGCCCCCAGATCCCGATGTCCCAGGGTCAAACTTTTATAGGCACTTACCACAAGATTATGTTCCAAATTTGAACTCGTTTCGATCATTTGAACTCAAGATTTCTGGAAAATTCTGACGAGTTTGTATGACCCCTTGACCCCGTGGCCCAATTTGGCTCATTAACAAACTCGTCCTTACGACGACAGACGACGACAGACACATACACAGGCTTCTTTTATTTGTTTTTTTTCGTTTCAGACCATTTGGAGCAACTTTGGTGAGGACAGAAAGAATTCTATTTTTTTGAATTTTTCCAAGGATTATAACCTTTTTATCTACTAAATAGATATCTAGAAGCTAAAATTTATTGGAGTCATTAATCACGATTTGTTATTGGATTTTCAATTAATTTCAACAATTACATTGGATGTCAAGTGGATTTAACTGAATTTCCAATAGATTTAAATAAACGCTTGTTTTTGTTGAATGGATTTAATTGAAATTTTAAAACTGAGATTTAAGCGTGCTCGAATTTCAAAAAAAAAGCTAAAATCGCTCCACCCTATCGCATGTTATATCAGAGATATTCTATTCAAAGAGATCTGATAGTTCTCAAATAATATTCCCACATACCACCCTACAAATACTTTTGAAATTTGAACAACCTTTTGAAAACATCCTAAAATCGAACTAAGCTTTAATACGTTTTGACACTCGATTCTTTTACACCAGATATTTTAGGATCTTTTTACATCAGGCATTTCTGCAACTTTTTACAAATTTTTTTAAAATAAAATTACTGAAAATGCTGGATCTGGGGACCGAATGAGATGGAATAGGACAATTGATCGGCTGTGTCCCGCGTGGGTACCATAGGTCCATAAGTAAGTAAGTAAATAGTAATTGGACGTAAGTAACGATTTATCATTTGGTTTTATATAGAATATCTCTGGCTACATTAAAATTGCAATTAATCAAATTAATTTTGCAAGGTTGTACATAAATTATGATGAATGGAAATTAGATTTTTAGGAACCCATAAATCGCCCACGCTGTTATGCTGCTAAAATCGTAAAGTCTGTTGGTGGTGACTTGATGGATTGTGATTATTATTATTCAATCGTAAGATCCTAAAATGGAAAGATGTGTTAAATGTTTTCAGTTTTTAAATTGCCGCCGACCATTTTGCAATTTTTTATTTTGGTTATAATAAAAATTTGCATTCTAAGAAAACCAGATAATAATTATTTTATTCAAATCATAATAATTTTATGACTCTTTTGTTTATTTGATTTATCGATTATTTATTTAGTAATTTTTTACGCTTGAAATTGCAAAGTTATGTGCGCAGTATAAATACGATATTGCTGCAAATTTGCTAATTCAACCCTGTAGAAAATGTTTTTTGTTTCAATTTTAGACGAATCTTAGTGTTAATCCTTGGTACCTGGTATTGACACCAAGATTTTATTTATACTGAAAAATTCTGTACGCAAAAAAATACAGAAACAATATTTTCTATTTCGTTAAATTATCAAAATAGTTAGGGAAAACAACTAAAATAAACAGTTAAAAGAACCAAAAACATAATTTGGCTACGTGAACTAAAATAAATCGTTCTTGAAAACATGGTTGGTTCCATGCCCTGACCCCCTCTGTTACCCTTCATCTGTAAGGTTCTCAATGTTTTTTGTAGGGTTACCCTCCATTTGTAAGGTTCTGTGGGTTTTTGGTTCTAGTATGTGTATGTTCTATACATCTCTTGTTTTGTATT
>JXPH01038435.1:4671-15281 GCA_001014845.1 Mochlonyx cinctipes | reverse complement strand
CAAAAATGATTAATTTTTATGATGAAACGGCGTAACATCATCAATAATCAGTACTTCCCGCCTAATGGCACCCCTTCCCCGCTGGAGTGACGTTAGGAGCGGAGGCATAGAAAAAAACCATTGAAGTTAAAGTCATGAAGTCGTATCGGCCTGGTTCTTTCTTTCTTGAATTATTGAATATTGAATTGCGTTTCACGCTAACAAACGATCGATCGCTCGAAAAAATGTGTTTCCATAATAATAATATCAACGAAAAAACCTGTTTTCTGGATTTTGAATTATTTTCATGATTTTATATACAATTTATTTTATATATCTGATCGATATAAAAATAGTTTTTATATAAAATAAACAATTGAGATTGTGTTGTGTCAGAGGTCTTTTAAGACGCGCTTTTCTAATTGAATTGTTCAACGCCCACAGAGTGGGACTTTCAATTAACAATTTATACTATTTCATATTATTTCATTTTATTTTTTATAATCCGGATATTTGACCTGAAAATAAAACCATAACATAATCCTCGTCCAAAAAATCATCATAATCATAAAACGAAATTTAATAATGTGGAAAACAATTTTGCTGCTTTTCCAAAGAGGAAAAATAAACAATTTTCCATATTTTCCCACATTCTTTTCCAAATAATTTCGTCTTCTTCTTGTCTTCGGATCGGATGTATGTTAGAAAATTAACTCAAACCCATATCAAAACATGATAAAATAACATGAGATAACTATCTTAAAGATGGGATCTTTATCTTTCAATATAATATTTTAGAATGGAATTCCAATAATTTTGCTTTTATTTTATCATAATCATCGTTAAAACTACAATAGATTTTAGTGAGCAATATTTTTTGTAGGAGGAAACCACAAAGTGGATAATGTAGCTATTCTTTTATATTTATTGTATATTTTGTGATAGAAACTGGATTTAAACTTTAACATAGATGATAAGAGCGAATTTTGAAAAGTATCGGAAAAGTATTTACAGAGTTATTCAAAAAAGTCTGGTAGTTGGAAGCACCATTATCCCACACTTAGCATATGAACTGTTCTTGGGCACTTGCCATAAGTTGATACTCCAAATTTGAGCTCATTCCAATCACTAGAGCTCATGAATTCTGAAAGTTCCTGGTACCTAAGAGCCATCAGATCCCGATGTCCCAGAACCAATTTTTTTAGGAACTGTTCTTGTATACTTACCATAAGATTATGTTCCGAATTTGAGCTCATTCCGATCATAAGAACTCAAGATTTCTGGAAAATTCTTGTGAGTTTGTATGAGGGCCTCCAGACTTCGTGGCCTGATTTGGCCCATTAACGAACTCATCTTTACATTTTTTGAGAAAAGCTTCCACTCAAAATCTGGAATTTCAAAATATTATTTGAGAACATTATCAAACTGGTCGTGATGGACTTTATAAGATATTTCATGCAGTGTTCTCCTCAGTTTCTGATACTCTATCACCTTGAAATTGGGAATTCTGGAATTCCCACCAGCACTATTAGGAATTGGCAAGAATTTGTTCAGAAATATTATTTTAAATTGGTTCCGACACATATAAAATGACATTTTTAGTAGTTTTCCTTAGTTTCTGATCCTCTACTGTCCTGACATTGGGATTCCTGGGATTCTTACAAGCACTATTAGGAATTTGAAAGAATATATTCAGGAACACTATTTGAAGAGGACAGCTCTTCCCACCCAATTCTTTCTTGAGGACCACAGTGTTAGGCATANTAACTAAATGCCGATGTAATAGGCGCAAGAAGAGTAACCGGTGGCTACTAATACCCATAACAAAGGTGAGGTTGACCAAAATCGGTACAAACGGTTTTAAAAAAATATCAAGAAGCTAAAACAAAATCTTTTCTAATACATTTCTACAAACAGTGCACAATTGTTTGGCAAGTACCAATCAGACCAAAAAATTATTAGAATTGGACAATTCTTTCGGTGGCGAGGAAGAACTGCCTGAAATTGTGAAGAACTGTCCAGTGTCCAGCGAAGAATTGGTCCAGGGAAAAATTAACCAGGGGAGAATTGACCCAGTGAAGAACTGTCAAGGAAAGAATAGTTCGAGGAAGAATTGGGTGGGAAGAATTCGCTGCGAAGGGTTTAGAACTCCCACTAAAAATTTGAAAGATTTTCAAGATTTTATGCAGGAGTAGGACGACATAGACTTTGCAAAGAAACTTCATCAATCATTTAAACCCAAACTCTCGATAATATTACGTACATTTGTATGGGAGCCCACAGAAGCTCAACATGGCAGAGATGAATTGAATATCAATTAATGTTCATGACTAAAATTTCAAAAAGATTGATTAATAAATGTCCGATTTATAACGATTTTCTATCGATAAAATTGAAAACTCCGATACAGAGCTCACAGAAACCTTTTTTCGATATGCACATTGCACTATTGAAACACTTTCAAAATTTCAGCCCAATCGGAGTTCACTTTTTTGAGTTATCGTGCGTCAAAAGATTAACTACAAACAAACAATGACCCGATTTGTGAAGGAGCCCACAGAAGTCTTAGTCCGATTGGGCTCAAAATCAATAGGTGTCGTTCCCCTTTGTAAAAATTTCTTCTGCCAAATTGAAGCCTCAAGGAATTTTGAAAATGCAAACGTGAGGATGTCGTTAGGACGTTAAATAATGTATGGAATTTTCATGGGTTACTGACGTGTTCTCATGTTTTCTTCACGGATTGTTTAATTTTCACGCATGAGGAAGCCGATGTATCGCTAAAATAATGTATGGAGTCCTCATCCTCACGATTTCGTACCAGGTAGGAACACGTGAGGAATAGTTGAATTTCCTGTAGGGAAACTTTTTCTGTCATATTTCAAAAACTTCGTGGCGCGCATAGCTAGTGTTATTTTAAAAATCCTCAAAAAATCTTGGGTACTGTTGGGACCAAAATGGATCCAACGTTTTGAAGGGTGCTTCATCATATCGATCCACACTAGTGTACACTAAAATGGCTATAGCAATAATTCAAGGAAAGGTCCTTCTCGAAGATTCTTTTGTACTACATACCAATTTCTTAAATTTACTCTTGACAGAAATTCTTTTAAAGTACTTACCAGACAGTAACTTAAACACTCACTATTTCTAAGCCTNAAATTTACTCTTGACAGAAATTCTTTTAAAGTACTTACCAGACAGTAAATAGTGAGAAAAATAGTGATTTTCACTTTTGTCCATTTCTGTACTAGAACTGATTATTTTTTATTTCATACAAGATGGAAAGCCGTTTTCGAGTTAATCAGTCAAATTTGAAATTGGACAATAGTTGCCTTTAAGATACTCCCGAAGCCTATTAGGTTTTAAGAGGACGTCTTGCGAGATTTGTAAAAAGCAAAAATTTGCGTGTTATTGGACTGGATCTCTTCTTTTTTTTAATTACACCGGGATTAGGTTTTCTAAGTTCAATCTATATTATATTTAGGTGAATGCAATTGTTTTGGTACCTTTTTAATCTACAATGAATACCATCCATTTTCATAATAGGCCACTAGTTTTATAAATAAATTTTTCTGCAAATGCTATAAACAAGAAACAAATCTGTTTAGATAAGACATACATAATACTAAATATTTTATGAGGAATTTCCTCTGAATTTCCTAATAATAAAATAATCATATAAGTAGAAATCTTTGTCATTTTCATCAAAAATAAAAACTAACAAAGTGTCTTTTGACTAATTCACACCACACGATCATCCATTGCAATGATCATTTTTTCAGATTATTTCCAAAAATTCCTTACGCAGAAAATAATTTCCTAGAGAAATTCCGCTAACTCAGAGAAATTTCTCTTTCAATTCCAGAAAATGGAGTACGATTGGATTAGTCATACACTTTGGAAAGACGGAATGCACAAAGATGGAGAACTTGAAGAGGGACTAAGACTTCAAAATGCTGTGAAAAAATCGGTGAGTTTAGTTAGGCGCAATTTTTATATTTGGGGTAGGAAACAGAAGAAGAACCTTTTACCCTACATTTTATTTAACTTTATTTTATTTTTAAGCCTTATTCTCTCTCCCTCTTCTTGTTATCATAATTATATTTAAATAAAAAGAAGGAAAATTTCACTTCAACTATTTCAAACGCGAGAAGGATGTTGTTGTTTTTTTTATATATCTCCGTCTTGTCTTCCCCATCTTACCCAGAAAATAAGAAGAACAAAATTCATCAAATAATTTCTCAACATTCATTTCCATACTCTTTTCTACTTTTTGCATACTTTAATATTAAAAGGAATTTCTCCTTTATTGAATTTTTTTTAATCTATTTTTATAATAACTTGACCATATTTTTTTTTTGCAGACCCAACTGTCGCACGGCTTTCCATACTCGGACAGACGGGGTGACTATGGAGGCTCGATAGGAGGTGGAGTGCCCACAACTAGGCTAACGGGACACGAACACGATCCTCTATCGCTGCATCAGGCGTTGCAGAGTGCAGTGGATGATGGGCAAAATCCGGTCATTGATGAAAATGCTGGATTCATGAGCGATTTACCTCTGTTAAAAAGTGAGTTTTCTCAATTTTTCTGATTGGAAAGCTTATTTTCAAGTTTTTTCTTCGTGAATAGAAATAGAGTTTGGAAAAGAACTTGCGCGTTGATAACCTTATTCTATATTGTGTTTTACATTACATTTTTTGTAGTACCTATAGTAGAGATACTTTACTGATTTTTTAAATAAAATATTTCTATTGGTAATAAACATGTGCAGGCTTAGAACGTGCTATACCGTCTTCTTAAGTTCGCCAGAACCGAATTTTGGGCTTTTGGAAATAAAAATAAATTTTAATTTTCAAATTCAACTTTTGTGACCTAAAAGTCTTTTTCGCGCTTGTTTCAACAAATTTTTATTATGTGTCCCATCGATAGGACTCCTTGCAATAGGGCGATGGACAAACTGTATAATTTAAATTTCTAAGTAATGGTGGCGACGCTGCAGGAAAAATCTTTTACATAAGAACCCTTAGATTTATTATTTACTAACGAAATCTAGATTAAAATGACAGGAAGTAAAATTATAATAGAATTAAATTAAGTAGTGACGTCCTGCGGAAAAAATGTTCAAATCAGTTTTCATTGCCCTATTAGAAAATTCCCGTAATTTTTGAAGTATCTATCGTTTTTATTGTACGAGTCGATTTTTATAAAACATTAGGTAAAAGTAACTAGGTACCTATTATAAATATCATCTAAAAATTCTGAATAAGTCGGTTTGGAGCTCTTGGAGTCCGATTGTTCAACGGGCTCTGGTAGAAAGATAACAGAATTTAATAGTATTTAAGCTATTACTCTGCTCAATAAGCCAAACTTGGCGGAAACTGGAGTTAACATTATGTTTTTTAGAAAATTTGGCACAGGTTACGACTAGTTTTTTTAAAAGTTTGCAAAGATAGCAGATTTGAGAGGTTTTTTATTGGAAATGATTTTTTTATTGTTTCAAAGAAATTTAAATTGAAAAATATAAGTTTCATTACTTTTTTGACAAAATATTTACTCCTTTATTTTACAGCTTGTGGTAACTTGTCGCAACTCCTAGTATTAGCCCAACGTGCTTAGTGGGTGCGATCCAGGATGGTTGAATTAAACTTAATGTGCAAAAAAATGTTTTTGACGAATTTAGACATACTAAAGCTCTGAAAATTTCGGCCGGATAGCTTAACGTTTTGATCTCCCACAAGAGGGTAAAGTTTAGAAAGGAGCAAAATTTTGCTGTTTGGCATAAATAGGACAAAAACTATTATTTCGAATATAGTTTGAGCAAATCTAAAAGTGAGCTACTAATCTACCATGTCTAATGCTCATTTTAAGATTTTTTTAAATTTTACTCAAGACATTACCAAAGAGGTAAAACCGAAAATGCCAAATTTTGCCCTTTTTCGAAGTTTGACCCTCTTGTAGGAGATCAAAACGTTGAGCTATCAGGCTGAAATTTTCTGCTTTAAATTTATAGCCAGCCCCAAGTTTTTCAAATATTGAAATTCATTAAAAACTTTTTCTGACCACCCCTAGCTTGTCATTTTCTTAAGGCCATGAAATTTTAAGCTAAATTTATTGAAAGATTTTTTAGGCTTATGAAAAAATCAGTCCACGTCCCAAACACACACACACCAGTATTTTAAAAAAAATCAACTTCTTATAATCGAAATGTGCTCAAATTTGGAATATGAGCTTTAATGAACAGTTCCTAACAAAATTTGATCTGACTGTCCGCAGTTTTTCAGAATTCTTAAGTTGTAATAATCGAAATTGGCTAAAATTAGGAACATAAGCTTTCGGTGAGTGTCCAACAATAGTTTTTAATAAAATTGGTCACATCACTTCTTCGTAGCTAAATTTATATCAATATTTTCATGATATTTCTAATAACCTTCTCGGATCTAAACGTAATCATAGGAATTGCGGAATGCTCAATATGGTATTTTTCATCAAAACAGCTTTTAACAACCTTCTGTGGCTCCTGTCCAAATGCAATTGAGGATAAACTTTTCAACTGATAACTTGAACTACGCATTGGTGTATTTGCAGAATCCTAAAAATATCTAATAGTTTTTCGATATAAAATTAATCTTCCACTAATAGCTAAGAAGCCTAGAACGAGAGGGCACCATGGTCCCAAAGTTGGACCTGCATACGAAACTGTTTTTGATATATAAGTGTGGGTCGGAATTTCAGATCAATGACTCAAGAGAACTCTGACCTAAACAGTAAGCTGATAAAAGTTTGGATCGTTTGACCTGAATTTCTGACTAGCATTCGGGGTCTGAAAATTTCCCGATATTCGGTTCCCATATTTAAAAATCACAGGAATTATAAATCAGTGTCAGTTTTTATGCAAATATCCGAAATAATAAAATTCTCCCGAATAAAATCGGGAACTGTGTATGCGCATGCTCACTACAATATTTTAATAGTTTAAATATGTTTACATTTTATGCCACCGTAGCACATGCTTCAGAGCAATAACTTAGGAAGCGAGAGATCACGAGTTCAAACCTCGGTATGGGCTAGTTTTTTTAATGAAAAATTCTTATTTTGTAAGCTAATCGAGATAACCCGAATCGTCGGATTGTAATATTGTCTCGATTCAGAATCCGTATACTCAGCAGATGATATATTGGGTCTTTTATCTAGATTCGGGACTTTTTTTAAGCGTATACTATAAACAGTGTCACGCATACACAATGAAAAAATTCCATAGGCTCTCTGAAGGTATCTTTTGCGTCCAAAGCCTTAGCCATGTCTATGGTCGAAAATCCGAAATCAGGAGTTTTTCCTGATAGTTTTAGTTTTGGGAATTTCATTATTGATTTAATTACATAAAGTTTACATAAATTTTTAACCTCCCAACATGCGTTATTTAAATAAACGGAAATTTCTCAACAATTTTTTATAGTTTTTCAAATAGTAAATCATCTTCGAGTCGGAGAAATATTAACGGAAATGACCAACGACCACCATACCATTTTCAATAACTCTCCCATCTAAAAATTGCTCTAATAAATCAAGATGTGGTTGAACGGCTTAATTATTTTAATTACAAATCAGTTGATCTTTGATAAACATTCTTTTAAATAAATAAAATGCGGAGAAAGAAAATGTTGGAACATAAATGTTGGAACATTAACATAAAATGTTATCACACATGCAGATGCAGATGAAGATGAAGATGCTGCTACTCTGTCATTTGATTAACGATATCAGATGAGATACTATTATGTCAATGTCCATTCTTTTAATTACATAAAATTAATATTTAATGTCCTATTTATTTACTGCTCACGCTATATATTTTATAATAACCATATTTCTACTATATTAAATTAATTAGTTTGCTCTCTAGATGTATCCGCTCTTTCTTTTTTTCTGCTACATCTACGCAGCATTAGCAGCCGCATCTTCGGGTTCAGAAGTATTTCATGTTATAAATATATTTATGGGATTTTTAAGTTTAATTACCATTACAACTCTTCTTGATTATGATTAGGATGCGAAAAAAGCAAGTGTGTGTAGTCCCTGCATTAATAAATAATAATCTAATTTCCAGATAAACATCTGGTTATTTGTAGTATACCTTGTTTATGAAAACCGCCTTAAAATCGGGGACAAAACTATATATTTATGATTAGCTATAATACACTATAGGTATATTATTTGTGCACGGAAAAGAAAAGAAATGAAAAAAAATCTATTTGAAAAGGTATGAAGAATTTGACACCTCTCTCACAGTCAGATATGCACAGTATGGAAGCTCAAATTACGTTTTTTATACCTATTTCCATCCATCCATATCCACATACTTTTAATATTTGTACGAATGTGTAGCATGATATTTTCGTTTTAATTGAGCATCATGCGGCAGTATGATTGATGGGAATTCAGATTATTTATGCATATTGTCTAAAAGTCTACTACTAGAGAGAGTCATGTTTTTGGAGAGAAAAGTTAATTAAAAGACCTTCAACTTGAACACGTTTCTGTACCATGGTCCAATTGAAAAATTTGACGTTTTTCAACCCATTTTCTCCTACTGCTGTGTAAGAAGCCAACAAAGAAAAAGTAAATAACTGCAGGAATTACCACCCATTATGAGACCATGCATAGCGTTAATAGGGCAGGCTAATTATATTTTTTGGAAATTCAGCCAATATCAAAGCAGTTTGAAGTTCAAACGTGGATGATTAAAAGAAATCACTTAGGGTGGAAAGCATCAAGCCTGTTGAATGCTAATTCTATTGTTTAAAATAAAAGAATTAGCGTACAACTGGCTTAGGGCTTACCCACCCTTAGTGTCTTTCGATATTTAAGATTTGATACACATTTTCTTCTCATATGAAAAAATTAACGGTAAATTCACCTGATATTGATGCCACCCGCTAATCTTAAGCATTTCATTAGAAGCCGACTGAAACCACGCAAAGTGGGCGTCTAAAATAAAGCCTGTCTGTTCACTTCGTAATGTTGCAGCAAACACTGTTCGAAACAAAGACCATTAATAAAAAGATGTCGATTTGTCATATTCGGAGCATTCAAGGACAAATGTTCTTGATTTTTCATTCTTGGTTGCAACGATATTCTTGGTTCATTTTGATTTCTGTCTTGATTCACATATAACGCCTATTGAAGTTATGCACCACCTCGATCTGGGTCGATGCAACTGTTTCTTTTTTGATAAAAAAAATTCGGAGGTTTTGGCTTTCCTTCTGTGCTGTTGAGAAGATGATCGACCGTCCTAAGATAAATTTGTATTTCTAGATATCATTTATTGCATTTGCCTAGGTTGGAAATGGTAACGGAGGACCCTAAACTAATTATTACACTCACGAGAATTTCCTTTCTTTTGCCATCTTCGTTATAGTTATATAGCTTAAAGATAAAAACGGGATCGGCGTTGAACCGGCTAACATTCTCACCATAAGCTTTTTATGGTATAAGTCAAGTCAAAGTCACTAATTTTCCCAGTAACCGTATACGAAGAATAACTTTGAATTTACCAGGAAAAACCATCTTTTAAAAATGGAAACACGCCTGGTGGTAGTGATGATGGGTGGGCAGAAAATCTTTGAACAAACGCAATCCTATCAGTAGACATTCTCTTTTCTTTTTCTGTATTGTTTATATAAAGCATTAACACGTTTGCAAGTAAAAAATGAGATCGGATCTGTAGCGGCTGAAATTCTCACCATATGAGCAGAGCATAGTGCTAGATTCGGGTATGTGCCCTAGCGGTAACTCTTCATACGCCCTTTAAAAGTGCCGTAAGGTCCAATAGGAGTTGCATACATGATTTTTTTAAATTCTTTAATATTATTAGAAGATAAACAAACATCAAAGTCCTTGTAATATCCGCTCAATCCTGTAAACATTTAAATTTTTATTTCAATCAAAAATAAGTGCCTTAGCTTTTTA
This sequence comes from Mochlonyx cinctipes, assembly GCA_001014845.1. Taxonomy (NCBI): domain Eukaryota; kingdom Metazoa; phylum Arthropoda; class Insecta; order Diptera; family Chaoboridae; genus Mochlonyx; species Mochlonyx cinctipes. Next base: position 5,332 of record JXPH01038435.1, on the reverse strand, counting down.
TGCAATAAGGATTCACAATTTTTTTTTCCGTGCTTCCGTGCTTCTTATCCAATACGTCTTAAGTCTTAAGACGTATTATAATGAGCTAGCTGTCTAAATATTTCATCAAATGGTACATCATGGTGCAAAACCCTAATACCAATCTTAAAATAATTGAAAATTGAGGTCCTAGAAGCTGAAAAGCATTGCAGAGTAATAAATTTGTGGCTACCACTTCGCAGAGTCTTGACTATTTATTGTATTATAATTTTGTTATATTTTAAGGTTTTTAGGGTTTTGGAGCGTGGTCTACAATTTGGCAATAAAACTAGAAGTTGATCTCTTTCCCAACATAATTACCTTTGATAAACCATCGTTAAACAAGTATTTTTCAGCCCAACCAAAAAGTATGAATCCTTATAGTATAATGCTAAGAATTTAAGCAAATACAAAGCTGACCCCAATTTTTACTTCAGTCTTTTGCTATTATAAAACCCTGTTTCCAGCCCAGGCACTGGGAAACTTTTTAATGTTTTAGATAATACAAATAATTAAAAGAGAATGTCTATTCATATAAAACTCGAGAATTCTGAAAGTAAACAATACCTAGAAGCCTTGAAATCCGGCTGTCCCAGGATAAAACTTTTTTAGGAACTGTTCTTGGATACTTACCAAAAGTTTA
>JXPH01038410.1:1072-13222 GCA_001014845.1 Mochlonyx cinctipes | reverse complement strand
TAAAAAAAAAAATAGCCAGCATGAAAATGAAAATTGGGTGATTTTTTCGACGTTGTCGTAGCAAGAGGCACTAAATTTAATCCACAAAATCAAGAACGAAAATTAGTTTTTTAATAAACTGCAAATATTTTAGGTAATTACTTAGTATCTTAAAATAATTACTTGAAAATTAATATTCATTTTTTTGGTCAAAAACCCTTCCAAAACACCTAGTTTTGACGGTTTTTGGCCGGTCCACATCCCAAAATATTTGCAATCGGGATAAAAAAAATTGAAAAAAGTCTAATGATGAAAGTTTGCAATTCCAAACAAATCAATTTAACAAAAGGCGAAGAAAATAATATATAAAATTTCTGTTTATTCCCTACAGTAAAACAAGACGTGAAAGCGATAACATCCTCCAGGCTTACTCTATTTATTCAAACGGCATTTTCACTTCTGAGTACGTTTTGAAGTACTGCTCAGCAAATGCGTGTGCCATAGATGAAAACAAATAATAAACAGAAGATGACAAGTCTGACGCAATGGCGGGTGGTGTGACGCTTTCCAAACAAGTGATTTCAAGGTATCCTGTACCGATTTTGCTTTGTGTATGACGGTCTGTTGTCATTTGTAAAACTATCTTACCGTGTCTTCTAGCGGCTAGAATCCAGCCCATTCTGGTAGTTATATAATAATAATAATAAGACCTATAGTACACTAAAGACCAGGCGAGTCCTCATATTTCAGAGAACTTTCTAGGTATTAGTGGATTCCGAACCACTACGACTTTAATGGTTATGCTAATGAGTTACCAGTTCATTGAGCTCATCAAGTTGTATTCAATTTTTGCTGCAAGGAAACTGACTGAACGCCATTCAAACGCCTTCTACCCCATACAAGTTTTTGCAGCAAGTTTATTGTTGATAGCAAGGCTCTGACGATACATGTCAGAAATTACCTTGTTTACCCTATTATTCATTAATAATAGTGCACACAAAGCAATCTACCTTCTCGACAAAGATTAAAAAACGCAAGTTAATTCAATCGTCACAGGTCGGATTTGAACCCGTACCCTTCTGGTTTATAGGCAGAATCTCTACTGATCAAGCCAAAAGGACAGATTCTGGTAGTACAAATTGATTATTTCTTGTCGACTGCAATCATCAATAACGATTTATGAGCTCATGGTGCGGCATACCTTCCTGATCCCACCAAACACAGAGCATTAATAATCTTTCCCACTCCCTTTAAGTGATCGGAAATGGTTTGCTATGCCATTCCTAGCTGTTTTACGAGTTGATTTTGAGTTAAGCGAGAGCCTTGCATACAATTGAGTGTGTTCAAACTTTTTGGGGGGTCCTGGACGCTCTTTGCCGTTCACTCCAAAATCATCAGTTCTAAAGCGTTGAAACCATTTTTTAGCTTTTCATCTCTATCAATTAATAAATGAAAACGTTGTAATATCCTCGAAAAAAAATTGTCTGAAACGGGTAAAAAAAATAATAAAAAAAATAAATAACCAAAACAAGTCTCAACCGATTTGGCTGAAATTAAATGGAGGCTTTTCTCAACAAAAGTAAGAACGAGTTCGTTAATGGGCTAAATCGGGCCACGGGGTCCCCATACAAACTCACCAGAGTTTTCAGGAAATCTTGAGCTCTAATGATTGGAAAGAGCTCAAATTTGGAACATAATCTTGTGGTAAGTACCCAAGAACGGTACTTAAAAAAGTTTGACCCTGGGACAACGGGATCTGTCAGCTCCTAAGTACCAGGAACTTCCATAATTCTGGAGTTCTAGTGATCGAAATGAGTTTATGGCAAGTGACCAAAAACAGTTCCTATTCTAAATTTGGGATAATATTATCCACTCCAGGTGCTTCCAATTAACAAACTTTTTTGGACAACTCTGTAAATACTTTTCCGATCCTGTTCAAAATTTGTACACATCATCTTTGTCGAAGTCTAAATCCAGTTTCTATCACAAAATATACAATAAATATCAAAATAAATTAAAACTTCCTGCAGATGCCTTTTTTTTAGTAAAAAATTAGTCATTTTTTAGGTGATATGGAGTTCCTTATGCTAGTGTTTGAGAAAAGGAAAAGGAGAAAAACTCTATAACATTTGAATGATTAGAGATAGACCAACATGTTTTCCTAAGATATTCTAGTACATTAAATTGGGCTTTGTTTTTTTATTGAAAGATAATCCGTTGGAGCTATGTTCAAAGTTTGTTTTTACTTTTAGAAGAGCTTAGACTCAGGCTACGCACTCACATACTTAAATATGGAATTTAAGTTCAGTTTAACTGACTCGAACTTTTATCAAGTGCCTGGTTCGGGTTAAAATTTTACTGAACTTCAGATCTAATCACCTGACTTTTATACTTTAATGACCCAAACAGACAGGGGATGAAAGTTCTGGTAAAAAAGTTAGGTGTGCATACAAAAAGTTTTTAAAATCGTACATAAGAATTTATGGAACTGTAACCTTAAAAAATTGTGGGAGCGTAAAAGAAGATTAACGATTCTTATAGTCCCCTGACAGTCCAAATTATACGTTCCATCAATTAACGTCATTCAGAAGCGTTTCAGCATTTTAGTGTTTTAGCAGCTAACAATAATACTTAAGTGCCAGATAGAAAATCAGATTTTTACGTTTTCCCATACAATATTGATTTTATCAGCAAGTTAATCACTCAAAGAAAATTAAATCTCTGTTTTCTTAAAGTTGAACATCCATTTATAAAAGGTTTTGCACCGAATGATGGCAAAAGTAGAAAGATATTGACATTTGGTTTCACGTGATTCTCGTGCTTTCAATATTCATATTTGAAAATGGAAATTTCTTCATTCCAACCCATTGTTCTCCTCAAATTCTTTGTCTTCGACTATGGGGCCATATGCATAATTTTGAACTTATAAAGCTCAATTTGCTCATAAAATATTCAAATACGTAAAAACTGAATTTGAAATGAACCTAATTTATAATCAATGACCTTTTCCCTGAGAAAGGAGAACGTAGGAGGAGCTCTATAAGCTAATGCTGTAACAGTTGTTTTTTATTGTATGGCATAAAACATTGACATTTTCATGGGATTTAAAAATCTGCATGACGTCATGCCATTTGGCAGCCGTACAAAAAATTTAGTTATTTTATTTTATGTACCGTACCACAAATTTCAAAATACGTCTCTTATAAATTGTTGCACAATACGCGAAAAATCACAATAAAATAATTTGTAATAAATGGTTTGTAAAATTTCGACTACCTATAACGGAGAAATAATTTATTTTTACTATCGGATTGCTGTTTGATGATGATTTTTTTTATAAGGTTTCGTTTTTCAAATTGGGCTTTCAACTCAAGGAGCTTATCATTTGAAAAAGGTCAATGATACATTTTTATTGTCTGGTTTTCTAATGCCATGAAAATCTTCTCAGCGAAGCCCAGTTTTCTTTTTTGTAAGTTTGAAGTATAATTTACATAATGTTTAAAAAAGTCGCTATTGTTGAATTAATGCTTTATTTCCATGACAAAAGTCTTTAAGAAGTACTTTAAGAAAAGATTATTGTTCGAATTACATATTTTAAAATGTTTTTTTTTGTGTTTTTCAGGTGTTTGGAAATGCGCTTAGGGGGCGCCCCCGGTGGCGGAGACCCCCTAGCGATGGGTGCCGGGAACGATTACGCGGAGTTGTGCGACCTGGGGCCATCACGATGGAGCTCCAGGAGTGGTTACCAGCAACCTCCGCCACCAGCAAGCTCAATTTACCATCACACAACTCCGTCGACGAGCAGTGGCCATGTAGCACGGTCCAACAGCTTCGAGGCCGAAGACGTGATAGGACCTTATGGCAGCACACGTCTTGGCAACAGCACCAGCTCGTTGAGAGGACGTTCAGGTCTATATTACTCTCCACCTGGTACTTCATATACAATAGTAGAAAGAGAAAGGCCACACTCTCCTCATTATTATTATAACACAGCTGGTGTTCCTTCAAAAGGAGGTTCATTGCCAAGTAGAAGTAGTTATTTAGAACCATCTAGTTTAGGTGTATCAACTGGTGCAGGTAATGTTTTTATTAATATTTCTTAATTTTATTTTTCACTCTAAATGTGTGTGCATGGCATGGGTAAAATAATAAAAGACACTTCTAAACTCTTGTATATTTGCACATAAAAGAAAGTTATTTAATGGAAACTGAGCTAAACTTTTTACGACTCTTCCTTATCTTATTTACTTTATTGCGTTGCATACCGAATTTTTCATCCTTTTTATTACAATTTAATTCTTTTTTGACTCCTTTCTCTTCTTTATTTATTTATCACGCACCTTTTTACGTAAATATTATGCAACACAACACAATTGAGTTCAACTTTAACCTTCAATAGCACACTTTGGGTCGTGTTTTGAATGCAGAGTACGAGACCTGGGATTTTGAAAATAATTTTAAAAGACAAAATTACCGTGCAGTGGAGAAAATGCGTGTTCAATTGATATAAGTGTCAACCAGAAACTATTTGAATCTTGAATTTGGCCTTCAAATTTATTTTACGGGAGATTTTATCTTTGGTTAGCTGAAAATAAAAAAATGTTTGGTGAAATATTAGTAAATAGTCCAAAACTAAAAATGATCGACTAAAAATTTAATATTCTCATTGAAATTTTTAAAAAAATTCATCTTCAATATTTATTGCTCACTTTCAATTTTTTGTCAACTTTTTGTATTTTTTGCGACCATTTTGCTGAAAGTTGACAAACTTTTGAGCAAATAATATGGGAAATGTTTTAAATCAAAAAATTGGCAAACTAACACCTCTAAACTTAATAAACCATCAGTATTTAACAATGTTTCAAATAATATTAAGAATTGTTATCTGACTACAGTCTATAGTGTCTTATGGCGCCCTACTTACGCTTAAGAAAAGACAATTTCCAATATCGGATAACATCTCAAACTTTGGCAAATAGTGCCAAAAAGATTTATTTAGAAAATTTATTTTGAATTTGACATTTTTTTAAGCGGGCCTGGTCCTAAGGGTTACAAATTATCCATTTGCAGCTTCTGGAAAAATAAATGCATGGAGATACTAAACCTCAGGGAAACAATTCAAAATGAAAAGTTTTTTTTGGAATCTGTGTTTATGGTCATCTGATCATGGCCCAGCAATGCTGTTGAATGAAGTATATGGGTACGCAGGTACAAGCAGTGTTGGATCCAGAGGGGGGGCTAAGGGGGCTGAGCCACCCTTGAGATTATGTGGAAAAATATTTTTTAATACTTCTTCAATAATTTTATAAGCTGAAAATGGTTTCTTAGTTTCGTAAATTACGCCTTTAAATTATAAATTGCACCCTACATACTGTTGACTTTTCAAAATCAGCGTTTTCAAAGGTTAGGGTTGAATTTTCATATTGAGCCCCTTGGCAGTGATCTCTGGATTCAACACTGGGTACAAGCTCAAATTTTTATTTTGGAAATAGAACGTCGAGTCAAAAACCGACGAAACACCAAAAATTTCAAATATTTCTGTCAATAAAATAATAAAATAATGCATATGACCACCAAAGAAAAGGTGTCGTTTTTTCATAATTAAAGTCTAATTTTCTCAGGCATATCTTATTATTAATATATGACTACTGACTAGGCCCTAGGGCCTTTCAGTCATTCAAAAACCCTACAATTACATTCTGAAACCGCAGAAAACGACAAATCTCATTAATATTTAATGAACTGAATGTAAAACACTTACGTTAAAGACGGACTAGGGTCTTACAGTTGTATTTTTTTCACTTAAAAATAAAAATCTTATAACTTTTCTGTTTCTGCACCAATGATCATGGTCATAAAGCTAAAAGACTTTTCTAGCAATTCGGATCCATTGACGGATAATTGGACACCCCCTTTTACTCCAAAAAATTGGTTTTCAGAGGACAAATCAAACACTCCAGCGTAGTTCTATGGGTTCCTACAGTTATTTTTTCCATTTTATGATTTATGTTATATCCATGGTTCAGAAGTAAAGCAAGTCTGTGGAGTTTGTTAATTTTGACGTCAGTTCTGCTCAAGTTCAATACTCCAGTTCGAAAGGTCCAAAATGTAGAATCACATAAAAGTGGTATTGGAATTGACAAGTAAAGAAAACCTGTGACGGCTGAAGTCTCAATAATCTTACAAGCTATTTTATTATTATACCATCTTTTCATGAATCACACTTTGATATACAGTTGCTTAAAGCCTGAAGAAGTTCATAGGTTCAACGAAACGTCGGTAATATAAGATAAAAAAAAAGTTTTTGTAAATATCAACATCAAATTCATCATTCTGACAGTCGTAACCATTTGATATCGGTAAAAGCTCACTTAAGAAACTTTCAAGGGACCCTAAAAGCTGCTTATAGAGAGACTTTTATTTAAAAAAATCTTTCTTCAAGCTTCTAAAATTTTTTTTATGGAACGTTCCTTATAAAGAGCATCTACCCGAATACATAAATTAATAATGTTGTACGAGTGAAGAATGATATTTCGCTTACAGAGAGAATGTTTCTCGGACAGAACTTTGCCTTACAAAAAATTTCGCTCTATAAGTAAACAGGTCCTTATATGGATAGTCTTTTTAAAGAGCTTCCACTCGTTATATTGAACCGTTATCTCGTTGAATCACTGAATTATTCCTTTTGTAGCAATATGTTCCAATTATAGTTTTTTCGACATTTTATCTGCAGATAAAAAAACTCCATTTAGACAGAAATTACCCGCATACATCGTTAAACTCCGTTCACTATAAATAATAAATATTAGCTTTAATAATAAATTCAGAAAAACGATCCATATGATGCTCAAATAATCAACAAAGTAAAACTTTTTTATTTGAAATTTCAAAACCAAACATTGGAAGTCTTTCTCGTTTCCCTACTCTCCGAATAGGCATCATTGCAAACACTCGTTTGTCCTTGTCTCCCTTGTATACAACCTCGCCCTCGCTTCATTATTCAACGGAGCGAGGAGAACGAAAAACTTTACTGTTTACGATCTACAAACAAATAAAAAGTAATTTTGTAGTCTTTTTTCAATCAATATTCGAGGATTTTTTTGTTCCAAAATTACAATATTTGCATGTTACTTCTTTTTTTGCACAACTTTTCCATTTCCATTTATCAAATTTTCCATTAAAAATATTATTTGATGAAAATTTAATTTGTCTATTAAATTTCAGGAAGAGGACACTCTTTTAAATAAAAATAAAATGATACCGAAAGAGATTTATGTTTTCAAGTTGTATTATAAATAGTGTAAAAAAGTGATTAATGTGTAGTTTGTAGACAGAAACCCTTATAATTTTCTAAATATCGTAGACTAGATACCCCCACCTACCTTCACTATCCTCCACAAGACACTAAATTGCCTAAAGAGAATGTTTAGTACTTTCTAGTAAACACAGAAGTAAAATTATACAGAAATTTTAAAATAACCGAAGCACACTAAAAATGCAAACACAAAATCCCGACAAAATATAGATGTTTAGTTTAGTTTATTTAGTTTTTTTTTTAAATAGAAAAAATAACAACTTCTTAACAAAAATACTAATCTTTTCTCAACGCTTACAGGTACTGTCCCTAATTCTACCAGGCATAATGGTAAGAAAAGGCCTATATCACCAGAACAAGTATTAAGATTATTTAATACAACAAGTTCATCTTCTTCAGTTCCTACTAGTTATCATAGTAACGGTACACGAGATCGCGGTAGAAGAAGTCCTGCCAGTAGTCCGCCTTCAACAGCGCATCAAGTATTTATTGATAATTTTAGCCAATAATATTTCAGGTTTTATTTTTGAATAAAATTTTGTTTAGATCTATCGAGATAGAGGAGAGCGACCAAACATCCACAGCCTAACTACGAGAACTGTAAATATGTCACGAGATCAACAGACGGACAGCAACCACGGATTTGGTATCTGTGTAAAAGGCGGTAAAGATTCTGGTGAGTTTCAACTTCGTGACTTTTAGTAAGTATTTACTTTGGACCTATCACCAAAGCTGATCCTCCTCCTGTCCTTGTTGTATCTCCGCATTTATTGTTGCTCAGAAAGTTTAAAAATCCTACCTCCTTTTCTCAAGGATATCCAAAATGTAAAAAATACAGAAAGTTCGAATATTCCTGACTGAAAGACTAAAAAATTGGCAATACGACACGTTGGGTGCAGTGTTCAATGCAAAAGGTTGCCAGAAACAGATTCAAAAGTTAAAGTATACTGAAAAAATGCGTCTTTAATTGATATAACCGTCTAACAAACTCTAATTGAATCCTGAATTTGACATTCAAAATTATTTTTTGGGGGACTCTACCATTGCACAGTGTCGTGCAATTGTAAAATCAGCAAAATAAATCTCTTGGTTCATTATAGCATAATCATGTTCTACAAATTTCTATAAACCTTTAGATGAAATTTCAGAGGACGGTGCTGTAACTTTTGAGCCAGAAATAATTTTTCACCATCGTTAAAAACGATTATGGTCATTGTTCAGTATACTTTAAGCATTGGTTTGAATTAGTTTTTCCATAAATTGCCATTTATATGTGTTATGTGGTATCAAAAAACGTTGTTTTTGCTAAGTATTTGACAAATTCCACCGCACATAATATTGAAAATGTTTTTAAAATAACAAAATTGGCAAATTTTCAACTCAGAACTTAATAAATAATCAGTATTTAACGATGTTTTGGATAATATTAAGAATTCTCATATGACCACCGGCTATGAAGCCCTATGGCGCCCTACTTACGCTTAAAAAAATATTATTTTTACAGAAAAATATCGTATAACATCTCAAACTTTGGCAATTGGTGTCAAGAAAATTAATGAAGAAAATGTATTTTGAATTTGGCATTTTAGGCCAAGTATGGCAGGTCCTAAGGGCTACAAATTATCCAGTTGTAGTTTCTCGAAAAATATACATATGCGGCTTATCAAACCTTATGTAAACAAATAAAAGAAAAACTGGAAAGTCCAGAATCTTTAAAGTATTTGACGTTTTACGAAGTTCCTCCTGCTCTTTCAACGTGTATTTGAAGTTTTTCCGTTCCTCCATTAATTGGATGAGATTTGATCCACAATCGTAACTTCTAAGCCGAGGCCATTATTATAATTCAAATTTAAATCGGCATATTAAACTCGATATAGTAAGCTATCAAAAAATTATAAAAAATGTTGTCAAAGTTTTCGAAAACCCAGAAAGCTCAGATAGGTAGTTCAGAAATCTCAAAAGGTCTAGGTAACAATAATTTTGACAGAATTCTGAAATATTTCTGAACTTCTATTTCCAAAGTCAACAGGCTTTATCTCACATCAATTTCAATATTCTTTCGGTTACATAATTATCCTGACCGTTAATCAAGATTATCTCTACGATTACACTTTTGTTACCACATAAATTAAGACTTGATGCTTGAACATAAATTTTCTGAGTAAATAAAATAGAAGAAGAACAAAAAAGTCGAATTGAATCAACATTCAAATTAATTGATTAGGACATGAACACGAAAAAGTGGAATTTTCGTGACCTAAAAAGCGTCTAGAGAAACGGACGAAGGAAGGAACATGAAATTTAATTAGTAAAAGATAATTTAATTTATTTATTGACCTTCTAACTTCAACATACAAACACAAGACACGCTATAATATGTTATGTAACAAAATCGATAAGTACTCCACCACCCCGGCCCCTTTTTATATGCACGTTACAAGAAACTATAATCATCATCAAAAGTGTCTTATCTAAAAAAGAACACCTTAACGAAGGAATGAAAGGATAGTCTCAACAAAACCAAAACATTGATTAATGGAAATTCAGATTTCCATTCCATGCCAAAGCCAAGCTGAAGTGAAGCTGAGAACAAATTGAATTTTATGATAAATGAAATCAATTCAGTCAGATTATGAAAAATGTTTTATGCTACAGAAATAATGTTAAAACATGCAAACACTTTAACGAGAAGAGAGAGAAAAAATGGATCTGAATAAATTTGGTATTGTAAGCAATTTCCATCCTAGATCAACGGTGAAAAAAATTGGAAAATGGAGAAAAAAGGAAATATCATCCTTGTTATGTTACATAAACGATTCTCAATTTTTGATTCCAATCAGCCTGATGATGGAGAGTTATGATATTGCCTTTCCAATCCATAACTCAATAAATTTTCGTTCATTTCGATGGAGTTTGGATAGCAGACGTAAACATAACTTATGTTATGGGCGAAGATCAGGATATGGTGAAAAATAATGGGACCATTTATACCTACATTCATGTTCCATAATTGAGGTTATGGTTTTGATGGATTGCTTTCTTATTTTAAGAACAATTTTTTTTCAATACTAAGTTGAAAATAATATTAAAATACTATTTCAATAATATAGTTAAATACTATTCAAAATACAACGGTATTATGGTGTTCTGTAGTTATTATGGTGCTCTGCTGTTAAAATACAATTAAAATACTACTACAATTTTATTAAAATACTATTGAATACTATTAAAATATCTAAAAATTTCTATCTGGACTTGAACTTCGTGATATTTTTTAGTAAATAATAATGAATGAAAATTTTCTTTTTAATATCACTATTATAATAATACTATTAAAATACTATTGATTTAATAGTAATTGAAATGCCATTGAAATGCTATTAAAATCCTTTTAAAATACTATTGCAATACTATTAAAATATTATGCACATACCTACTATTAAAATGGAAAGTGCCCAGCTGACTTGGTCGGTAGAGCTTCTTCCACTAGGACATGTGTTCGAATCCAACCCGTGACGATGCAAATAACTTGCATTTTTCATAGTTGTCGAGAAAGAAGATTGCTTTATTAGCGCTATTATTAATGAATAAAAGGTGAACAAGGTAAAAACTTAAGTATGGGATAGAAAGCGTCCGAATGGTATTCATGCCAAAGAGGTTAGTCAGTTTCGTCACAGCAAAAACTTAACACGTCTTGATGGGCTTAATGAACTGGTAACTCATTAGCATAACCACCAAAGTTGTTGTGGTTTGGAATCCACTATAGAGTAATTAACGATGACGACAACAACGCCCATAGGCCAAGATAAAGATGGCGATTTAAACGACCCTTTAAAAAATGATGCAATGCAAAACTTGACTGTCAAAATTTTCAACCAAAGGAAGTCAGTTTATTTCCCAAGTTAATTACTCTATAAGCTGTAGGTTCACTAATACTTACAAAACTCTCTGAATGATAAAAACTCGCCCGGTCCCTCTAGGGTGCAATAGGCCTTTAGTTATTATTATTATTATTACCATTAAAATACTCATAAAATATTATTAAAATACGCTTAAAATACTTTTGAAATAGTATTTAAATACGGGGTTGGGACATATCGCCGAAAGCAATATGACAGAAGGCCGTTTGGCCTAACGAAAAGGGGTATAGTCCATAAGGTCAAATTTTATTTCGAACTTGGAAATGTGGCCGAATCATAAAAAAAATATTTGAGACATTAAAAAAATTAAAATATTATAACTTGATTTTTAGAAAACCTCACATAATGCACCCTGTTTTAAGTTTCAGCGATTTTGATACAGTAAAATTAATAACAATGCCACATTGCACCCTTTTTTCTTAAATCGATTTTGAATTTTGGTTAAAGAAAATTAATTTTTGTGACAGTTAAAAAACCCTGCATAATGCACAAAGAATTTTTGTAAGTGATTACGAAACAGTAAAACTAATATTATGGCACATAGTGCACCTTTTTTAATTTAGGTGAAGAAAAATATTTTTTACCGACAATTAAAAAACCCCACGTAATTCACACTTTTTCGGAGATTTTTTTTAGTGATTAGCATGGCTGTTGAAAGGTGCATCTATTTNGAATTTTTGTAAGTGATTACGAAACAGTAAAACTAATATTATGGCACATAGTGCACCTTTTTTAATTTAGGTGAAGAAAAATATTTTTTACCGACAATTAAAAAACCCCACGTAATTCACACTTTTTCGGAGATTTTTTTTAGTGATTAGCANGAGCTTCAAATCAAACTAAAGTTGGTAAATTGTGCTGCAACAATCGATGCACCTTTTAACAGTCATGGTGATTAGGATATAGTAAAATTGACATTATTGAACACAATGCACC
>JXPH01038339.1:911-14842 GCA_001014845.1 Mochlonyx cinctipes | reverse complement strand
CTTTGGAGTACTGTCCTCGGGAAGCAACTCGTTCCAGAGGCCGTTCCGTTAAGGCAGAATTGGGTGTACGCAATGATGAATGGGGTGACTTTATAACAATCGTTAGCAATCGAACGAGATGCAAAAGTAGTATCGACCGGCTGTGTCCCACAAGGGGCCATAGGCCTTAAGTAAGTAAGTAAGTAAGCAGGGGCTTCCGGTTGTATTTTAGCCCATTTCCGGTGATTTTAATTAGAACTAGGCACCAACAACATAAATATCAAATTAAAATTTTTTGGAAGTAAACAATCTTCATTTTGAGTTGTCAAAAATTCGGGAACATTTGTTAAATAATAAGGCCCACATCCATCATTAAGAAGTCGGTTTAACCTAAATTTTAATTTTAAGCAGCGTGTTAAACTAATAGAGTTATTAAAAAATATTATAACCGCCCTAAAAGCGCTTACTCCAATTTTCGGTCAAAATAATCGTCTCACCAGACAGGCTGTGCGTGCTATGGTGGATTAATTCGAGTCAAATTATTCACTATTGAATGTTCCTGTGCCAGTGAGGAGACAATGCGTCGGTCTATTCACCGAAAATATCACAGCCATAAGTGCTTCAGTTCAAAATGAGCCAAACCAGTCGATTCCACGCCATTCACAGGAATTGAGAATCTCTGAAACCACATTGTGGCAAATTTTGCTTAAAGATCTTCACTGTTAAAAATATGAAGGTTTTTTACCTGCATATCATTTGTAATTGTGGATACACCGATGTACAGGTAAATTTACCGTTAAATTTGTATGGAGAAATAGTCTCCTATCCAGGCGTTTTAATTATTTTACCCTAATTTAAGGGCAATTTTAACTGTAAAACTGTGCGAATTTACATTCATTTTTACTGTGTTGGCCTACACCCATATAAGATCAAATTAACTCAAGAACTGAAGCCTCGTGATCATTTGAAGTGCCGACACTTTACCGATTGGGCTCTGAAAAAGTTTGAAGAAAATTAAGAATTTCATCTAAAATTCATCTTCAGCGATGTAGCTCAATTTTGGCTTAATGGCTTTGTCAAAAAGCAAAATATGCATTATTGGACAACAAACAACCCACATGTGCTTCAAGAGACTCTATCGCATCCACAAAAGTGACCGTATGGGGTAGATTTCATGCCGGGGATGAGATTGAACCGTATTTTTTCGTCTATGAGAATGATCGCCATGTTACGGTCAATAGAGTTCGCAATCGTGCCATTCAACACCGTTGGATTTATTTTTATGGGGCTACGTTAAGCCGTTGGCTCATGTCAACAAGCCAACAACGTTAGAGGAGCTCAGCAACAATATCGAACGCGAAATTCATAATTTTTCGGCCAATATGTGTGAGAAGAGTGGCGAAAAGTTGGCACCACAGAATCGATGGCTGCCAACGTTGTCGCACTGCTCATATGAACGAGATTGGATTACATACTTAAATATAAGTTCATCGTAGGCTTTAGCTGATTAATCGGCAAAATAATAAGCTTTTTAAGACTAATTATTAAAATTATTCATACAAGTTTCAGTTTAATTAGCCAATTATTGGACAAAGAACAATGTTTACAATTTACAAGATCAAACCGAAAAACTGACAAACAGATATACAGCTAATCTTTTAATCCCAAAAGGTCCAAAAAGTATTTGTGAAATAGGCATCTTCAATTTTTTTTAACCAATTTCTTATTTTAATATTTTAAAAGAGCAAGTTAAATAAAATGCTGCTTTAAAAGCCCTCTAAATCCTATGGGACTCTTGACTCCGAATACGGATTTATTTGAATAATTTAAAATACAAGAAATAAGAAATAACGTTTCTCTTGCTTGCCATATAAACAAAGTCACCAATTGTTACACGATCCTCGGGATGTAAAAGCTTCCACCCTCCATGATTTTTCAGTATTAAACAGTAGTAAACAGTAGTAAACAGTAGTAAACAGTAGTAAACAGTAGTAAACGAACAATATGCTTCGAAGTAAGACCATTAGTTTTTCAATTTAGGTTTAAAGTATTGGATTACATTTGTAAAGCTAAACTTGATTTTTCAGCATGAATTGGTCTTCGAGTAAGAAAATTAGATCATCAATCAAATAAATTTCATTCTCTCATCTAATCACCCCACCCCAATAATTTTACTTGAAATGCTTGTTTTGACTCTTTAATTTTATTGCTTGTGTAGATATTCCGAAAAGAGACAAAAGGGAAGTTAGCAGAATTTCTGAGTCTTCTCAGAATATAGAAGATGAAGGTAAGCAATTACTTAATTTATAATTTAGAAAAAATGTAGTACATAAATAAGTAAAAATAATGTATGAACTATTTTTGTGAACAAAAACTTATAAATAGGTTCTCATTTATAGACCAAGTATATGACCTGTGCCAGCACAAAAAAAGAACTAAGCCACTAAAAGAATTAGTGGATGTGAGCACGGTTGCTAAAGAACATCATGACCAATTATACTCGTTTGAAGAGTGCTAGTAAGTATATTCAACAAATAGGTATACACGAAACCCAGAATTTAATACAAATACTATAAATCTCAGCAAAGGACAAAACGATAAATTCTTGAAATGTCGTCCAGACATTTTTGACTCAAATGTGCTTCCAGTAAATCATACTGCCGAGTGTACACAAGAGCACATTTCCATAAGACTGAAGGTCGTTAGAAGTAATGGCACGAATGGCACAAAGCCTTTCCCAGTTCCCTCATTCTGTCAATGCAAGATTGCAGATATTAATGATAATTAATGCCAAATGAATTATAGTAATAAATATCATACACTTAAAACTTAAAACAATTTTAAATTTATTAAATAAAACTAATGATTGTTATGTTTTATTACACGAAATTAAATATTTGTATAGGTATTAGCACTATTGATTGTATTGGAATTGGTAGGTTGTTTATTTCGTACCTTTGGAAGTGTTGAGTTTAATTTGACATTTTACAACTGTATTAAATATTTTGTTTATAATTTTTTTCTTTCTAAGTCTCATTTTAGTGATACCAAAACCATCTAATGGGTATCATAAATAACCCCAACTAAACATGATACATATTCATCAAATTAATCCCATATTTAACAGACAAATTTTATAGGCTCCCCAAACGGGATTCAAACTCGTACCCATTGCTTTAGTGAACAGAGCATCCTGGTTGCATGTTCTCTAGCAATAAAAATAAGGTGGCCTCCTACAAGTTAGTACTAAGTAAAGTAGTGTTATACAGAATGATAAAAAATTTCTTTGTGAAGAATAAGAAAGTTACCCAATCATTTTAGAAAGCACAAAAAAGTACTTTGTCAAAGTCATTTAGTCGCTTTTTAAATAATACTTTAGAAAATAATTTTAAAAACTCCTAAAGTTAGACTTTCAAAATAAAACCCCAAAAAGGAATTAAATTCCTTCTCACCTGTAACTGATTTTCACATGTCTCTGATGCTCAGTGGATAGAGTGGTGAAATACAACACCAAAGAGACTAAATTTGAGTCCCCATATTTATGGTAAACCGTTTTTTCAAATGAAAAATATTTTAAAATATATCTTGCAGTAAAAAAAACTTTGAACCCTAAAATCGAGTTTTATTCGAAAACTCAAAAATGTTGTAAGTAGGAACATAGATTTTTAACAAGATATCGCTGAGAAATTTCGACATTAATTATAAAAAAACAGTGACACCTTTTTTTTTGTGGTCATGTACCGCATTATTTTACTAGAATTTAATTTGGTATTTTATTTCCCCTTAGTTTGTTGATGTTTTGAAATGACAAAATTTTATGTTCCCTATCAGGAAGTTCATATGATTTTGTGTAGGTAAGAAAAATATCTAAATAAGGTTTTTGAAAATGAAATGCCCTAACTGGTTAAAAATGCAAATTAAACGTACTCTTGAGGCAACCTGCTGCAAGACTACTATACACTATGCACTGCTGATAACGCACACAAAATATACACAGTTCAAATAGAAGTAAATAAAATACAAGTTCAACACAAAACCTCAAGGTGAACAAGAAATCATGATTTATTAGACTCCTGTAGCGGCTAGTACGAGAAAAGTAGCAATATTATTTAATTTGAGATGTTTCTCATGCTACTCTACATCTACTGCTAAGCTAAGTTAGTGTACAAGAGAATAAAGAGAGAGAAGACAAACTATAGTAATTTCACACGTACTTTTAGAATTAATATTATTGTTTTTATTTTAAGTAAGCCTGGAAAATGACTGACTGCCCTTGTGACCAAAAGGGTTCGGGTTCAAATCCGACCAGTGACGATTGGATTAACTTGCTTTTTTTCATCGTTGTCGCGAAGGTAGATTGCTTTGTGTGCACTATTCTTAATGAATAATAGAGTAAACAAGGTAATTTCCGACATGTATCGTCTGAGCTATGCTATTAAAAACATATGTATTGGATAGAAGGCACTCGAATGACGTTCATGTCAAAGTGGTTAAACAGTTTTCTTGCAGCAAAAATTAAACACAACTTGATGGGTTCAATAAACTGGTAGGTAGGTATTAGCGAAACCATTAAAGTTGTTTGTTTATCAATAAAATTGCGATCATTTGTATTATAGCCCAAAGAAGCTTTTGTCCAATGGGACTCAAAATCAATAGGTCTCGTTGCACTATTCAAAAACTCTTTCTGCCAAATTTTTCGCATTTTTGAGTTACCGAGCGTCAAAAACTTGACTACAAATTTTTTTATCGATAAAATTACGAAAATTTGTATGGGAGCCCGCAGAAACCTTTGTCCGATTAGGCTCATAATCAATAGGTCTTGTTGCACTATTACAAAACTCCTTCTGCCAAATTTTTTACCAAGTTATCAACTTACAGTCATCGGATCGACATACAGACATCGTCCCAATTTTAATCGCAAATGACTCCTGGAGGTCCAAAACATGTTTTAAACTTGATTTGGGTATGATTTAGAATGTTGAACCCATTCGTTTACTTGAACCTTTTAAAAGTTTAAGTAAAAATACTCAATACTCAACCGCACCACGAGGAGCTGGAGTTCTCTTATTCATTATTTAACTGATATTGGTTGAGACTTAAGAATGCACTGAGATTTAAAGAAATGAGAAATGAGCTGAACGTATTGGTATTTTGCCCTGTTGTCCTTCTTGACATGTAGGTGTAGGTATTATTTTATTTAGCGTTTTTTCTGAGTCATATTTTTATTTTCTTGGACCCACATCCCTAAGTAAGTAAGTCATGGTGCGTCATGAATCTTATGATGGATAATGAAAAAAAAAACAAATTATGACATCATGATTGAAGTGCTGTCAGTTCAGAAGTTGGTTCTAAGGGTCATAAGAGATAAGACATCTTTTTCTGTCATAGCTACCGACTGAATCAATTTATGCGTCAGCCCACAAATTTCAATCACCTTTCCATTCAAAGTCTTCTAGGGGCTACAGATACAGTTACAATTTTATTGATATTCCCATATTTTTTGCTGTGCATTTTTTCTGTTCTCCTCCTGAATTTAGTGTGGAGGATGGAATATTGCCTTTACCACGGCGAATGTTATATCGGTAATCAGGAGGACAGCTTAAGACTATTAATTTTTTAGCAGATCCGGAATTCATGATACTATTTCGCAGCTTTTATAATCGTTTTTCGTTGTGTTTAACAAGTCTGTGCTGGAGTTGAATTGCTCCCACATTAAAATAATTTAATCATCATTATTTATCAGCTTTTAATGACGTTATTTTGCTTGATACCGATTTATGTGCGGTTGCGCTGAATGTTTGGAAAACTTGGTATGTAAAGGCTATTTAATGAAATTGCGAGAGCTAATAATTGTAGAACATAATCTCTCTCTCGTTTGTTACGTGAAATACTTTGCATTGGCTTATCTCGTCACGGTCTCTATTCACAATTCAATCAGTTTGTTTTGTAGGCAGTTAGAGATTTGAAGTGGTACAAACAAGATGTATTTTAATTCAACTATTTTTATTTTATTTGTGAGTGTTTTGATAAATTGAGATAAATAGAAAATCTGTGGAATTTAATTTGTTTCAATTCGTTTTAGATTACATTAAGCGTTCTAGTAACGGATATATTTGCTGAAGTGTCGCGTACTCATAAAAATGTAAAGAAACAAGATATAATATTAATTCTAATTGTCTGCTTTATAAAGTGTTTTAAAATTTTCTAGAGATTTATGGGGAAGAACCGTTATCGCATGAAAACCCCACCACCAAAATTTAGCAATTTTAATGTGAGTAGACAGGTGGATGGTTCATTGGGATTCACATTCACACCAGAACTTTTTAAAGGAAGATATAAGAGAGGTAAATCACTTTTATTTATAATATTATTATTACTAGTAGTGTTGTTGGATTTCCTATATTCCATTCAACTTTTTTTTAAATAATTTATGAATGAATAATTTTATTCATCAAATTCAAAAGTGGGATTTTCTAATCATTGGATACAATTTTATTTTTGTAAAAGCCCAAACTCTAATCTGGGTTTTATTTCATCTCATACTTTTCATTTCACAATGTTACAATACCGGCATGCAAAGTAAATTTAATCGGCACAGGTGCAACATGTACTGTACAGTACACATTGGGTTTCTTGGTGGTACTTTTATCTCGTCAACACCCAGTTGGGTATCTGAATCATCAAGGTACGAATAAAATTTACGTTAACTATTAAAAAGAAAATAATTATTTAATTGATTTGCGAGTTTCTAGTGAGCAACAATACAGCAAAATAGTAATTCCCTCATTACACAACCCCCCATCTCTCCCATTTCGTTTATTATCAGTTGCAAAAATAACTCATAATCTGTGTGTTTAAAAATTATTTTTGAACTGATAAGGGTTAAAAGGTGGAAAAACATCAACACTCTTGATAAAACAGTCTTGTAAGGTCAGTTACAGATCATAAGAAACTCGACGAAGTATCAAGTTCAAAGTACCGGTTTCTGACAGGTATTTTGCTAAATGTAGCCGCTTTCTTTTTTGTTTGAAAAAGTACTTTTAAGTTTGTCCAACAAAGTCTCAATACTTTAATTGAAAAACAAATAATTAACTTTGATCAATTGGTGATAAATTCATGAAGTACATGGTTCACTCAGCAAAAACTTTTAGGTAGGACTCTAATAAGGAACTTATACTTATTTATGCACTGTAGGAAAGAAGATTAGAAAGAACCAGAACCTACAAAATTTCAGCTCGATTGGATAAACAGTCTAGGAGTTTTCTTGAGACAAAAACAAGTTTCGGAAAAACTGTCGATGGATCTCTCTCTCTCTCAGACTTCCAACCAATTTTGGTCGGAAATGATTCCTAGAGGTCCAAAACGTGTTTTAAAATTTCTTTAGGCGATTTTCATTTTTGGACCAAACGCATGACTTTCACTTCTAGAAGTTACAGTAAAAATGGTGTTGTAATGCTATCAAAATGAAAACAGAGTTAGTTTCCAAGTACAGCCGAGATCCAGTCGTGAATAACGATGTGAGCTATCTGGTGAAATCACCAATCCGGATCTTCAGCTCTTTTTAGCAAAAGTCAGCCAATTGTACAATATACGAAAAGATGATTCGGAAAAATTGACAAGATCTAGCATAGGCAACCCCTAACCTGGGATAAGTGATCATTTAGTTTGCTTTCACCTGAGATACATAAAAATGATTGGATGTATCCAACATCTTCTCCAATATGAAACAGAACAGTGAGCGGAATGTACATGATTAACCACTAGGGTGGAACCGATTCGCGAAAATGAGAAATTCAAAAATATACTCCAAAAAAGTTGCCATTTGGTCCGAGGATGATCCTTGATTTTTTCAGATTTTTTGGATTAACCTTTATTGTAATTAATGGTCTTTTTAAGCTATAAGCCAGGGGTTTTGAAGGGCCCAATTTGCTACCCAAATAAAGATTTTCTTCACCAATTGCTCGGATTTAGAGTTTTTTTCACCTTTTCAACAAGAAACAAAATGAATAACCAATTTCAGTACTTGGAGTCAAAACAAATAATTTGAACCTGTGGAAAACCCTCAAGGAGTAAAAATTTGGTGTTTGCTCTAATTTCACCAATTTTCGTCCGATTTCAAAATAGTAAAATTCCAAGTAAAATTCCAATGTTTTTTTATTATGTTAACCTGCTAAGATAATAAAAATAAATTTTGCTTCAATGGGGTCCGAGTGGAACCGATGAATCAATTTTCCTCATTTTGACCCTTTTTTACAAGTCATTTTTCCGAGGAGGTCGTATTTGGATTCAAAATCCCAAAAACCCTGGATACCAATTTTCCTGGCCATAATATACCTATAGTTCAAGATTTTCAAATTTTCCGAGTTTTCATACAAAATACTCTGAGAGCCTAACGGTTTTGTTAAATATCTCAAGAACCAATTTTTAACTGGAATTGGACGACAGTGGTCATTTAGGTCTTCCAGAGGCGTTTTAGGTTCTCTAGAGGGCCATTTATGGGACATTTTGCATAGAAAACTTCAAAATCTAAAATATGGGTTACGGTCTGGTATTTTGGTAAGGAAGTTGGACCCAAACTGAAATTGGACAAAAGTAACCATTCAGGTCGTCCAGAGAGCTTTTGCGTTCTCTTGAGGGCCTCTTATGAGCACTTTCCACAGAAAATTTCTAAAAATCTGAAAATTGTGTCACGGTCTGATATTTTGGTAAGGAACTTTCACTTCACCAAAACTGAAATGGGGCAAAAGTGGTCGTTTAGGCTCTCCAGAAGGCTTTAAGGTTCTCAAGAAGCCTCCTAGGGGACACTTTGAGTATTTTTTTTTTTAAATCTAAAGTACGACCATGGACATGTCGACATGGGATCGACATAATTTCGACATTAAAAATCATGTCGACATAGTATCGACATCATGTCGATCCCAAGTGATAAAAATCCCATGATGAAAATTGATGGTAAAAGTTTTTTTCTATATTTTAATTTTTAAATACCGGACCTTTTTTGAGTGCATAATTTAATATAAATATAATTTTACAGATGTAGACAACAAAGCAGACTCTGAGGCTGATCTCAACTCCAAAATCTCAAAACTGGGTCTTGATGAATTTTTCGTCGTAGACAGTGATGAAAATGAAGAAATTGCTGCACGTGGATTTGTTAACTATGACAAGGATGGTTTTGGTATCTGTAAGACACGGATCGAGTTTCAAACTCCAACTGAACTTTTTTCAATACTAGACAACAAAAATGCAAAAGTTTTTCAAGAGAAACAGCAAAAAGTTAAATATGTTTTGTGCGAGTAAGTTCAACTTCTTTATGTGTAATGTTTAGAAAACAAATATGACAAATATAATTATTTTAGGGAAGATGAGAAAGACGAAAGACAAAGCAAAGTTATCACCGATAAAATAATTGCCGAGAACATTCCGTCACAGTATTACTTAAGATGCGTTCAAAAAACCAGCCTACAAACATTGGTTGCAGCCGGACTTCGGGTGAAACCATTTCTTGTTCCCTCTGGGTGTGAAGCTAAGCTCATGCGTAAAATGAGGCTTTAATCCAAAATGCTCTTCGTTCATGTGATATCATAAATTTAGTTACCGTAGTATTTATTTATTTTTATCAGTACATTATTATGATTATTGTATTATCACTTAATTAAGTACAACCATAAATAAACAACTTGGTTTTTATTTTAAGGATTAAACGTAAAATAACATTTGCAACACGAAGGTAGTTTGAATTGTGCAGAATTCAGTTCTCCATTTTCATCTATCATCACTAATCGGTGAGCTGAAAACTTTTGCCGACATTCAGTCGAATATGATCTTGGGAGGACATCTAAGAGGCTGCTGCATTTTTCATGTGGATTGCTACATTACGCAAAATTATGTTGAAAATCATAATAGGAATTTTATAACTTACTCGCAAATTTCAACGGCAACGGCTTGTGAAAAGTTCTGAGTGTTCACAATGTCATACCAAACTCCCTCCACAGCTAGAGCTCTTTTCGGATACACCCAACCTTCTTTTGAAGAGCAAAACGTTTCAGAATGTATCGGTGGGGAATTACTAGGTTGAATCGAGTATCCGTAGAACTTCATATCGTTTCGTGTCAGAACTTCCAGATCCACTTTCTCTATGTTGAAAAAATTCTTAAACTTCTGTAGATGTTTAGTAACCAAAACGTCGATCTGATGGTCGGTGTAGTTGCTCGTCCGATTCGAACAAAAAGTTGAGCGATGGCATGCCATTTCGTCCAAAGTTCCATTACCTTTTATTTTATCATTATTGATTTCAATTTTTTGGTTCATTCTCGGTCCAAAACTGTTGACGAAAGTCCAATTTTCCACCGTTTTATATTCTAATATTGAACTAGCGTCCGTAAAATTAATAACAATCGTAGGGGTTGGCTCCGTGGCATTATTTGGTTGGGTCAAATTTCCACTTGTTTTACTTTGCGGCACCGTTACCACTATCACTGCCAATGTCTGTGGTTTGGGGGAAATAAATTATTTGTTGTTAATAAAACAGAAAATCACCTTCAGCGTACTCACATTCACATTAAATATCCATGATATGAGCATCACCACGTACATCGTTCATAATTATGAGAGATTTTTTTAAATGAAATTTGTGTTTCAGCACCCACCAGAGACCAAAATTAAAATGTCGTTAAATTTTTTTTTTTTTTTCATGTAAGGTTTTGAAGGCTAACCGCAAAACACTGAAGCACTTTTTTCAATTCTCATCATAATTTGTTGCTGAAAAATAGTTTTTTCAATAAAATTCACTGGCAAACCCCAGCGTTGTTTTTGTCAGACTGGGATTAGATCAATTTTATTTTTATTCGTAGGTCAGAGACTTCTAAAAAATTAAGCGAAAATAGCTAGTTCGTGTACAACTGGAACATTTTCATTTTTTCACTGTTGAAAATTGTACATCTGTGTAAATAATTGCATATAGAAGAAGTAACGTTAACTCGATTTTGATATAACTATTGTTATTATTTATGAGTAGATATTATACTATGTAAAGTAAAGTACTTGAGATATTTTATTGCTATAGGTTGCTGAGTAAAAACGTCTATTGCCAATGAACCTTAGTTACTTGTTATATAATTCTATTGCGACTTTGGCTTTGGGGGAACGATGACTGAAGGACACATTGAAAGCCGGCACTAGTGGCTCGAGGAATTCACTGGAAAAATGGCTGTGGCAATCGGCGGTCATGAAGGGCAATTGAAGACTGAGAGCTCAGTAGATGGCAAGGGCCAAGGTCTGCGTCTCGACGAGAGGAGCAAAAGAGCGAAGTGAAAGAGGTAAGGAGGAGAGGCTTTGCTTACCAGGCTGGTGGCTGACATCCTGTCTCCCAATGCTGCGGCTTACGCAGGCTGGATCAGGACATCCCTGTTCCTCGATTGCTGGTTCCTCTTCAGGGCAAATGATGCCTTCTTCAGGGATGCGGTTGCAGACGGATGCAAAAGTCGAGTGCTATTTGAATAATAAAACTCTTCTAGTCTTGAAAAAGCTGGGTTTTGATAGTGCAACACTTTGAAACACTAGATTTTTACTTTTTACTTAATCTCTTTATTCAAAAATCTTTCAAACTTATATCAAATTACCATATTTCAGTACTTATTTAAAAAGTGACATTTCAATTTAGTCCAGGATGTAATGGCCGGGAGGTAATAAAAAGATCCAACAAGGGAGCATTACAAATGTTTTAATGTGTAGTAAGTTTAGCTTAAAAGCACTGATTGCAACAATACACTAACATGGTGTAAATAAAACCTTGCTGTATGCCGTATTGGAAAATAGCTTAGCTACTAATACCCCAGAAGTGGCAACTTTGTCCGATTTTAAGTCTTACCAACCTCCTCAAAAGTTTTGTCCATTTTTCCTCCAAAATTTTGAGCTCGATCCGATGAAATTTAAAACATGCCACCACAGCCAAAAACCGGTATAAAAAGGGGATTTTGGAGTATTTTTCAGTTATCTGCTAGCTACTTTTTTTGTATAAGCTGATTTTGACGAAAAACTAAGTGAGAGTATTGTATAATTTTTTTTTTTTATTTTCAAGCTTAATCGGTCAAGTTGTTCTATACAAGGCTGGGAACATGCAAACTCCTTGAAAATTCAAGAGGCCCTTATCTATATCTTTGGTTAAATTCATCCGATTAAGCTGAAAATTGAAACGTATATAAGTTCTTTTTAGTACACTCTTGCACCAATTGCTCCAAGGCTTTAATGAGCTCTAGTACAAGAGTAACTGAATTTATGAGTTTTTAAGCTATAATTCCATGTACCAAGGTCTGAAGAGCTCAAAATTGGCATGGATGCTTAATTAGCTATTTTATTGAAGTCCTGAAATTTTGAGTTAAATTAGCTGAAAGCTTCTATAGGCTCCAGTATGAAGGTACTCATAAAAATGTAATGAAATGGTAATTGTGAATTTTGGATTGTGATTGTCACTCGTGTTTCTTCCTCCAAAACGATAGCGGCCATAACTATTGACCGATCAAACTACTATGGGCTCTACAAATGTTTGTAAAAATACTCGCCGCCGGTAAGTTTTGGTTCGGTGTCGGGATCTGATCTACAGATAATTTTTAAGAAAATAAGTCCAAACTACGCTAAATGATAAAGAAGATTTTATTGTATTCGAGACACAAACCTATCATAATCGACATTCATGTGTATAGAATAACGTAACCCGAGAGAATATCGACTAGTCCTAAAACATATTTCTGAAACAGCTTTTGGGAGGAGATATATTTTTACCTGGGAATAATGCATATACCAAAAGATATGTCTGAGATGTCGTAAAAGAGATTGACAAAAATGTTTCACATGTTCATCCTTTTTCCAAGGCGATGCTCACGCAAAACGGATAGATATAAATACAGTTTAAGACTTCTCAGCCAATTTGTGAATAAATATGGTATTTTTAAAATCAGGGGTTCGGGAGAAGCGGAAACATCGACCCAAAAATAGGAAAAAAGTGATAAAGTAAAAAAACTGCGAAATCATCGAAATCGCATGTCTTTTTCGATGAATTTTATCGGGAGAATTTGTGTTAAAATAAATACACGCCACCGCTAATTATAAAACTAACTATTTCGGTATATTTAAAACATCGAAAAGGATAAACATACAATGTCGACAGTTTTGTGATTTTTCATTTTCCAGTTTTTTCCTATTTTTTTATTCTATTTGGTAGAATCCCCGCTACTTTTCAACCACTGATTTTCAAACTGCCTTATTTACTAACCTCTCGATGAAAACTCTTAAAATTGATTTTTATCGATCCTGTTTGCGTAAGCACTGCCTTGAAAAAAGGATGATCTCAGGATAGTACCGCATTGATCCTGTTTAGGACATATCAGGACATCCTTCCCGGGATCGACTTTTTGATTGGGACCGCGCATGCGTACGCTTCTACCCGAGGAATGCCAAACACATCAAAGACCTGTTTCAAAACTCGTCAAGCGACCGGTATCTTATGAATAGAATGAGCTTTTTGCGGACGGGTTTTTGATTATGTTCGCAAAAAATGATGGTGATGGAAGTTTTCGACTTGCAAATACTATTAAAAATTGTTTGATGAACACATGTTATTCATATTAATTCAACACACGTTTTATTTAAAAGGGATGCCTGCATATGTTTTGATCGTTAAAAAGGACGACGAAGATTTGAGAATGAGCAGGCAGCCGATAAGGGATTCTTTTATTTTAATATATATATATTTCTCATGTCACAAATATAAGTCGTCCGAAAAGCTGTTTCAGAAACAGGTTTGCGGGTCAAACCGGGTGTGTGTAAAAAAGTACACGATTTACTAGGTTGGTGTCTCGATACAATTGTTAACCCAGTGAGGAGGATTGAATGACATCGAATCGATAATTTAACATCATGTCGAAGGTGTCGATTCGATATCGTATACGATGTCG
>JXPH01038336.1:1187-13999 GCA_001014845.1 Mochlonyx cinctipes | reverse complement strand
TTAAAATATTCCGTAAATATAAATAAAAATATTAGTAATAAGTTTGGAAACNGCCACCTTTGAAATTTATTTCTAAAAAACCTTTCTCAGATATATCAAAGTAATTTACCCGTCCAGTACTACGAGGTTTACCAACTCAGTCAGTAAAATGAGATTTTTAGGGATTTTTTGGACTTTTTCAAGACACTGTTCGGTTTTTTTATATTTTATAGAATTTTTAAACCTTTTTTAGAGATTTTTTTGGATTTTGGACTTTTATTTTTGGGATTTTTGGGACTTTTTTCGATTTTTTGGGAAATTTGTGAAGTTTTTGGGATTTTTTTTGATATATTTTCGCTCATTTCGAAGAGGTTAGTCAGTTTCCTCGCAGCAAAAATTGAACATTACTTGATGGTCTCAATGAACTGGTGACTCATAATAATAATAATAAGGCCTACAGTACCCTATTGGGACCAGGCAAGTCCTCATATTTCAGAGAACTTTTTAGGTATCAATGGACCTACAGCTTATAGTGGATTCCGAACCAGCACAACTTTAATGGTACTTTAATGGTACTATAGGCCTTATTATATTAGTATTATTACTCTTTTACAAAATCACGTTAAAAAGAAATAACTGTGTTTGGTACCCGATTTCAGCGATTGCTCTTGCTAAAGAAGTTAAGTAGTCATCAAGTAAACAATCAAAATACTGCTGACATAAAAACCCAATCAATCGAAAATGAAAACACCAATGCGGTTTTAAAGGGGAACAATACTTTCACATTTTCCGATTTTTCATTTTTTCAATGGCGCCTTTCACACAATATGTCAAACGTACATGTGTACATTCGATTCATGTCGATAAAATGATAAAATCACCATAAAAAAATGTCAAGCCACCGCTCATAATCAATCATACATACATGTAAACTCAAATGAACTCAATCAAAATACTTTTTTTTAAATATTATTATATTTCCGAGAACCAGAATAAAATCAATATACCAATCAAAAGCTCTCTTGCTGAAAGGAAATGCCTCAGAAAATAATAATAAAGAAAAGCTTTCTCTATGAAATAATGAAGTCAATCGTTCATATACATATTCCCAAAATACACCTTGTAATCCTATAAAGGCATCGTGTTCTATTCTATTACTCACTATAGATACAGCACCCACCCCTATTCTATCACCACCCCCCACCATACATTTGGTATCACATTATGTTTTATGTATGGTGAAATATGTATTGAGTTTTGGATTTTTTGTATAGTGAGAAAAATATTTGTAATACAAAATTGATTTCATTCATGAAAAATATGAATATTTTTCTCTGCACTTCCAAAAAAGATTACATACAGAGTTCTATTATTATGTGTTGTAGACGTAGAAAAAGGAAAAGGTTTCGGGTGATGTTCTGATGGGAAGGATTTCTTTTTTATGTGTTTCGTGATTGATTTTAAAATTGGATTTTATCTTCTATACTCGGTTTTGAAAGAGAATGAATCGTCTTGGAATTTGTTTGTATACAAAGGATCGGGTTCTTGGAAGAAAAATGCCTGCAAGAAAATACGCACATTTGATTTGAGAATTAAATTATCATTATACGGACTTATAATATGGGAGTTGTCCAAAGAACTGTGAAAATATATTAATTTGTAGATTCTGAGAAAAGCTATAAACGTATTTTTAGAATTTTCTCTATTGATTCTTTCGTTATAATATTAGGTACACATCTAAATTGTTAATTTCTAAGCTCTGATTTGTCGTCCTCGTCTTTCGTTCAAAACATTGTGGCACCAAAATCAACATGAAAACCAACAATCATTAATTTTTACAAGAACACTAAAATTATAAATAAAAATCAAATCCACCGACATTATTTTATTTTAGTTTTATTAGAATAAATAAAGTTTAATTTATTATGGTGCCATTGTTGTTTTAAAAAATATGTAATATGTTTGCTTTTTACATTGTGGTTACACTTTGACACACTTTTCAGTTTATTTAAACTATCAGAAAAGCATATTTGAACATTTTGAAAGATTATTGAGACTTTCTGAATTAAGAAAACCGTGTTCAATCGGCTAACTGGTTTGGGCTGGAGGAACCAACAAAAAATTTGTTTGACAGAGGCAAGATCTTGTTTGTAAAAACAGAGTTAGGGTAATAGAATAGAACCAAACATTGAATTTTTTTAATATGCTTAAAGTTGGAAACTTTTGTAAACATTTCTATTTATATAAAACAATAGACGTAGCAGCCCCTGGATCGGCACACCACTTCGTATCTATTATATCTGCGAGATTTGTTTATAAAACTGATATTAANCTCGCATATATTCATCATTTTTTCATTTGTAACAAATCAAATGGTTCTCCTATGTACTTATTTGAAATTTTAATACTTTTTAGATTATCTACAATTATCGAGGGGCAGTTCAATTGCATTAGTACTGAACAGTGGCCGAGTAGTACTGATTAGTAAGGTGAGTAGTACGAGTAGTACTGAGTAGTACGAGTAGTACTGAGTAGTACGAGTAGTATTAGAAATTTTTGTCATCCAACACTTCAGACAATGTTCACCAGTTTATTATTCTTTTTAACTCCGCAACTGGCTAACACTGACTTTTTTGTACATTGGCACCCCAAAATTAGGGTAAATTCACCAACATCAACAGTGAAAACTAAAGAAAAAAGAGACAGTAGTATGTGAGTAGTACCAGTAGTATTAAGTAGTACGAGTATTATTGAGTAGTATTGAGTAGTATTGGGAAGTATTTTAGTAGTACAAGTAGTATTTGAGTAGTACGAGTAGTACAAGTAGTATTTAAGTAGTACGAGTAGTATTTGAGTAGTACTGGTAGTATTGAGTAGTACGAGAAATATTTCTATTTGCAAATATTTCAAAACCACCTCAAACTCAGTTTTTTGGGATTAAATTTTTTTTTTAATTTTTTTTTCGTTCTTCATGCACCTAAGTTAGGGTAAATCTGCCGAAAAAAATTAAAAAATAAAGAAAAAAATGTTTGTAGTACTTGAGTAGTACGAGTAGTATTTGAGTAGTACAGTAGTATTGAGTTAGTATTGAGTAGTATCGAGTAGTATTGAGTAGTATAGTACGAGTAGTATTTGAGTAGTACGAGTAGTATTTGCATCCCAGGTCAGTACAAAATCTAGTGAACTGCCCCTCGGATATCTACGTGTAGTTCTGGTGTCAAACTCTCCAGCCCGAAAATTTCGTATTGAGACTTATAATTCTTCAAATATTTAGTACTCATTTCGTAATATTTAGTACCTCTATCAAAAAATTTGTAAATCGAGGGAAAAAAGACTATATGGACCTGTTCCGAGTCACCCCTGCCGACTTTCAGTGGCTGCTCTTGGCGCTGAAAGGAACGCACCTAAAGTCATCGAGGGAAAAAAGGTATACCAATTACGGCTGTAGCTGTAAGGAGGTACTCTCCAGCTCGAAAAATTTCGATTTTTCCAATTTACAAAATCCGGTATTTTAGTACAGGTATGTTCCCGTTAATTGGAAGTCGTTCGGGACTGGCTTCCAATTAAAGAGAAGAAATTACATTGATCAAGATAGCAGAGGAATTAATTTTTCAATTTCAATTTCGGGCTGTGGGCCCGAAAAATTTCCTTTAAAAAATCCTATAATTTAGCACTCATTTCGTACTATTTAGTACCTCTAATAAAAAAATTTGTACCTCAACGATTTTCCTGGAAAATCAATCTTTTTTTTATTTGAGCTACGAAATAGTACTCGTGTTGTACTATTTTGTACCTTAACGATTTTCCTGGAAAATCAAGCGTACGAAATAGTACTCGTGTCGTACTATTTTGTAACTCCAATAAATTTTTTTGTACCTTTACGGTTTTCCTGGAAAATCGATTTCGGGTTGTGGAGATAATCAACAGCCAATTTTCAAAATCCTATAATTTTATACTCATTTCGTACTATTTCATACCTCCAATAAAAATTCAACGGTTTTCCTGGAAAAGCAATTCGGAGAGTTCCTTCACAGCCCGAAATTGATTTTCAAGGAAAACCGCTAAGGTATAAATTTTTTATTAGAGGTACGAAATGAGTACTAAATTATATGAATTTAAAATTGCAAAACTTTTTTCAATTCGAGTTACAATTTATTTTAATGGAGGTACGAAATGAGTACTAAATATTTGGAGAATTACAATTCTCTAATCGAAATTTTTTGGGCTGGAGAGTTTGACACGTAGTTCTGAGCTTCATTTCTAACATATACATTTATACTTCTGATATTTGGGAATCGTTGTAATATTAATATACGAAAACAGCACAAATCGAGGACACTTCTTTGAAACCCAACATCTGATCGAGTTCCTTGTTATACGAAGTCTTAAACACAGTGTTTTACACAAAATAAATCACATTAACAGCTTCGGATGTTCTAATTATCTACTGTATGTTGGCGTTTAAGAAGTGATCTACACTATCTACTATCTGAAAGCGGTCATTAGATACCTTACCGGTTCCTTAAACAGTTTTTTTTTCCAAGAAAGGGTCATTCATTCAGAAACTTCTCTATGATTATCATAAGGCCATGTATCGTGATGTGGTGGGTTTTTGTTGGTTTGTATACAGTGTGGGTCGGAAGATGTTTGGGACCCGAAGTCCTTTTGTATTGCTTCTAAAGACAAACCATTCTGCAGCAATAGCAACCTCCAATCCCTTTTGGTTGCGGAGATATTACCATTTGAAATTTTTTGCACTAATTTGCACATATCTTGCAAACTACACGTGATTTATTATTGTATGATAGCTTACCTTATTACCTTTCAATGGACACCTTACATAAGCCTAGGGATCATGTTAGTCCAGAGATAATGGACTTGAAGCACCAAAAATGCAGAAATTGTTGTTGTTGGATTTTTTTGAATTCCTGGGTTTTTGATGCTTCAAGTCCATTATCTCTGGGCTAACATGATCCCTAGGCTTATGTAAAGTGTCAAATAAAAGGTAATGAGGTAAGCTATCATACAAAACTAAGATTTTGAATAAATCATGGTGTAGTTTGCAAGATAGGTGCAAATTAGTGCAAAAAAATTCAAATGCAAATATCTCACCAACCAAGAGGAATTGGAGGTTGCTATTGCTGCAGAATCGTTTGTCTTAAGAAGCAATACAAGAGGACTTCGGGTCCCAAGCATCTTACGACCAACCCTGTATATCCTTTGAAGGATTTTACTTTTTTTGTTACTGATCCGGCTCCTCGTTGTAGCACGGGTCAATGTTAATAATCGTCGAGGCCATCTTATCCGAAGGATTTGCCACAGACATTGATTGACAAATGACTGAATTCTATTGGTGACTGATTCAGTCAGTTTCTAAGTCTTAAACGCATGCAGCAGTGTGGATAATACAAGGCTTTGGAATAATTAAAACTTGGTTTTTTATATGAGGCTTGAGTGCCAGTTAAGCGTATAAAATCTTCCTCTTGCAGTGTTGATGCGGCTTTGAACTTCTTCGTCGATACCAGCATTAGTTGTTATTTTGCTGCCGAGGTAAATCTCAAAATTGCCAGTGCTATGTCTTCGATAACTCACGTAATTATTAAAAATTTGTGTGGAAGTTTTTTTCAACAAAAGTAAGGACGACTTAGTTAACTGTCTAAATCGGACCACGGGGTCTGGGAGCCCCATGCAAACACATCAGAATTTTCCAGAAATCTTGAGTTCTAATGATTGGAATGAGCTCAAATTTAGAACATAATCTTTTGGTAGGTATCTGAGAACAGTTCCTAAAAATGTTTAACTCTGAGACATCGGGATCTGAAGGCTCTTAGGTACCGGCCACTTCCAGAATTCTCAAGTTCTAGTGATCGGAATGAGCTCAAATTTGGAATATAAGCTTATGGCAAGTGCCCAAGAACCGTTTCTGTGCTAAATTTGAGATGGTGCTTCCAATTACCAGATTTTCTTGGATAAATCTGTAAATACTTTTCCGATCCTCTTTAGAATTGGCAGATATCATCTTTGTCGAAGCGTAAATCCAGTTCCAATTACAAAATATAAAATAAATACGAAAGAAAAGTTATATAATCAACTTTGTGGATTTTTACGTTTTTCAGTAGATTTACATGGATTTTTTTGTGTTTAATTAAAGGTGTCTGGAAAATGCTTCAATATATGCTCAAAAATGCAAGCATGTAGCAGTAAACCAAGCATGAAATATGGAAATATAGTTCAAGTAAAAGTACATTCAATTCAATTACAATTATTTTAATTAGCTATTATGGTCATGATGCGTAAATATTTGCTCTCTTATGTTTACCTCTCATAATTACATACTTAAATGTATACTTTCTAAAAGCAATTGTGTACTGATATGTGGTTACACTTTTTATTTTCTTATACATATTTAAAAGGCAGTTTTTTCCACGTGCTTTTCTCTCAACCCAGAAACGGAGAAGAAAAATATGGATATAAAGGAAATCTGAACTTGAACTGGTACCTCTTTTGTAGCCCCATTAACGCTTTTCTAAAGGTAAATAAAGTATGTTTATAGAAAGAATAAAATGTTTGCTATATTGCGTGTGTCGATACAGTATTATAATTTTCGAAGAAAATTTATTCTATTTTTTCCACTCTTCTCCTTATAATTCGCTATTTATAAACACAAAAACAAATAATTTACTGATAAAGAAAAAAAATCGAAAAAGCTATAAATAAATTAATTTATTGGTTCATTTCATAAATTACTAATTATTATAATTGTATTTTCTTCTTGGGGAGATTTTGGAACGATATTAATTAATTTTCAATACATATATATTTTATGGTGCCACCGAATGGCTTTTATACATACGAAATGCTTTTCTAATTCAATACCTATAATTTAGATGGCAACATATTGAAAACTTTTAATTACAAATTAATTTTCCATTGTGTGGAAAAGGGATTATATTTGTGTAAATCTAGCGAAAATGGTTTAGGATCCTGTTACGTGTGTATTAATGCGATTATGTGATGCATATTTATCATCTGTATTTAAATATTGTTTTGCTGTGCCATATTGTTATTACATAGCCAATTATTCATTTATGCACAGGCATCAGATAAGGCTGCGGTGATTTGATGAATTCACAGCATCATAATTCAAATACACGTTTTTCGATACCAGCCTAAAATCAATCTATATAAATTATGATCCCAGTGTGCAAATTGAAAAATGAATACAATGAACAGTATAGTTATTGACCAGTTATTGAGGGTACAGGTTCAAATCCCACCCTTACTTTTGTGAGCTGAATTGTTCATAAATAATTGAGAATCAAAGCGATTTCCGACATGTTACGACAGAGCTATCAATATATATGCTTTAGCTGCACACAACCATATATGAGATATAAGTACCGGATAGAAGGCTTTTGAATCGACTTCATGTCGTTAGTATTGCAGCCAAAATAGATCGTGACCGTTGTTTGTACAATACAGATTTGCCAACGATCTGGTAACTTAGATTAACCATTGCGGTGGTTCGGAACCCACTATAAAATTACTAACCTACGTCCACAATACTGTGCACAAAGCTGCACCCTCATCCCAAATATCCTGATCCTATTAGATCTAGAGGGGAGCTCATATTTGCGACTTGACGAAATGCTAAATTTTTTTAGTCTAGAAATATAGATTTTGACGATACAAATCCTGATCCGACCGTCTATCGACGAAATTTGGATTCCTTCGAGGACAAATTTGCAAAAAATATTCGCAATTTGCCAGTTTTTGATGAAACATTTTTAAATCGTGGTTATGCATTGTTGATAAGGTCTTCAACAAGGTTCCGTTGAGAGATTATTAAAATTTTGAATGGCATGGCCAGGAGAAGAAGTGGAAGATCGCAACTTCCACTTCTTCTGTTGACCTAACCATTGACTTTTGTAAAAGTGTCTCGACGGTTTCATATCCAGACCTTTAAACTTACCTCGAACCACCATGACAGACAACTTTTGATCGAAATTGGTAATTTGCGAATGTATTTTGCAAATTACTCAAGGAAGGATTCAATTCTCAGATTTTGCGAAGAAGTATTTTTTGATCAGGGTATGAACACCAATCGATTCATGCAAAAAAAAATTGGCATTTCGAAGAGTCGCAAATATGAGTTCCCCTCTCTCTATATCTAGTCTGTGAGTTGGGTGTTAGGCATAAAGGGACCGTAAAGAGGCCGATTATAACCGAATTCCTGCCCCGGTAAAAGCCCATAATCTATCAACCAACTGGCCCATAATCTATCTACTGTTTGTGTCATGTGACCTGCTTGCAAGTGAGCGCAAAAAGACACCAAAGATCTTAATAATTGCAAAATCTTAAAATTATATACTGAAACTGATCAACATTTACGAAAAAACTACCCAATATCTGTACTGTATTACTAACAGATGTTGAACAGTTAGGATCAA
Source organism: Mochlonyx cinctipes (assembly GCA_001014845.1). Taxonomy (NCBI): domain Eukaryota; kingdom Metazoa; phylum Arthropoda; class Insecta; order Diptera; family Chaoboridae; genus Mochlonyx; species Mochlonyx cinctipes. The sequence goes on along the minus strand of JXPH01038336.1, from coordinate 5,570 downwards.
CGAAGTTGACCAACTGGTCAACACTTTTGGCCAAGTTCTACAAGGTGAACAGTTGTTGGCCAGAAGTTGACCTCAACATTGTTCTATGAGTTGAGCAGTGCATATCACCCAGTGTGCAAAAGTTGTCAATATCTGCCTAACTGATATGCATTGTCCAACTCATAGAACAAAGTTGAGGTCAACATCTACCCAGCTACTATTTACATTGTAAAATAACTTTGGCCAAAAATGTTGACCAGTTGGTCAACTTTGTTGACGTTTAACTGTCCAACATCTGTTAGTACATTTGAGGTCAAAACAGTAAAGTTGTTGGGCAATTTTTCGAGTTTTGGCGATTATTTAAGATATTTGGCGTCTTTTGCCGCCTATCTGTAGGAAATCCACTAGACACAAAACAACAGGTTGAAAACTGATATCAACATCTGACAAACAACTGTGTAGACAATGTTGACTAGGTTATAACTTTTTTGACTGCCCAACATTGATCACCATTGACTTCTTTGCACACTGGGTAGTTGTTGAGCAAATGTTGACGACTTTTGCGCACTGGGAAACATGAACAACTCGCAACCAAACTAAGTTAGTTGTAGCAAACAAACTGTTTACAGAGTTTACACTATAAAAATGTGGGAAAAACCCTGCCTAAAATAATTCCAGTTTCAGGATAAAATCATCATTTGATCATATAAAAATCAATCTATCTATAATTTCTACAAAAAAAATTATTGAAATCCCATATATTCATGATTTCCCCAGGAAAATTCAAGCTTTTTTAAATAAGCCTGGAAAAAATCGCTTCGTATAGAAGGCAGAGCTTCACAGTGTTAGAGCGCTTGCTTCGTGTGCGAGAAAACTTATTTTAAAATATCGGTCAAGCCGAATAATTCATAAAAGGTACAATTGTTGCCATTCTTCACTGGGAAATTCCTGATTTTTTTTCTAGTGTAGTGCAATAAATATTTTGGATCTCTCTAACAAGATTTCTGTCAAACAAGTGTTTTGAGCAAACAAGATCTCATTTTTTCTAACGGATGAAATTTTAACCGATTTTGGACCACTTTTTTACCGAATACGTTAGGAGAAACAAGACCTTGATGACCAACAGACTTGTTGTACAGATACAAGATCTTGTTTCGAAAAACCAACACATAAACTGTTTGCTACAACTAACTAGATCTTTATAGGTTTTTTGTTAGATTTAAGTTCTAAGTTTTTTAAGAAGTTTCTTTAGAGTAAAAGGGGTACAATACCCAGAAGTTGCCATTTTTCCTCCAAAAATCTTATATTATCGTTGTCGCTTGTAACTTCAAAAGTCTTCTGGTTAAAAAATAAAATATCCACAGAAAAACTCAGTTATCTTTGTTTTACTACTCTGTTTTTTGAGAATCCAGAAAATTTTGAACCTAAACTTGACGTATTTTGTATATTTTTGACATAGGTTGACCCAATAGTTGGCATCCCAGTGTGCAAAGAAGTCGATGTTGATCAATGTTGGGCAATCAAAAACAGTTATAAACTGGTCAACATTGTCCACACAGTTGTTTGACACATGTCGATATCAATTTTCAACCTGTTATTTTGTGTGGATTTCCTACAATTGGGCGGTAAAAGACGCCAAAACCGAAAATTATATCATGAAACTGATCAACTTTTACGAAAAAACTACCCAACACTGTGCTGTATTAGAATCTCGAATGTCGTTACAGATGTTGGACAGTTAAGGTCAACAAAGTTGACCAATTGGTCAATATTTTTGGCCACAAGGGTCAACAGTTGTTGGTCAGATGTTGACTTCAACTTTGTTTTATGAGCTGAGCAGTGCATATAAAAAAGTCAATAAATGGGCATGTTACCCCATATATGAATTCAAAGAGACGCTTAAAAGGTTAATAGATTCAAGAACATTTTATTTATCAATAATTAGCTTGGAAAGCATAATGGACACGAAAACTAAATGAATATTTTTGTGCTAACAGTATAAGTAAGCAAAATTGTATAAATATCACTCTGGTTCAGCATAAAAATAATTGAAAACACTATATCGATCACGCCCTAATTTCTCCCCTCTGATCTATCAGGTGGTAATATAGCATAACTTTTACTTCATTCCACCTCCATAAATAAATGCTGAAATAAGGCAAAATCCGAAAGTTTCTTGAAGAAGACATGTTGTGCATTCTTATGCTTTATTTAGACTTTTTAGCATAAACTATAGCATCTTCAGCTTTCTTCATTCACAACATAAATGTATAAGACGTTTAAAAGTGTGTAGACAAGCGTGGAGGCATGCAACTTAAAAATCTTACAATTTATTTAACATTCATTAAGCCAATATTGTCTCCACTCTTCTCTTTTTATCTCATCTTAATTAAACAAACAATTAAATATTATTTAGATGACATACATAATTTATGTTTAATTATGCTTTCATTTTATAAATAATTAAATTTTCACATTCACTTACTTTACTATGCTAATAAGAAGTGCGGATCTAAATGTAGCATAAGATTTTGATATCGAAATTTAATTTTAATATCTTTCAAGCAGTAATATATGCTCTGTGCGGAAAAGTGTCTAAATTGCCACAAAGGGAGTTGTGAGTTTGGAGAACATGTTTTATGCGGTAACAAAAGTGTCTCTGATGGTTTAGAAAATATATGTATGAATTATGCTTTTGGAGGGAGTAAAATTTTGCTCGAATAATAAAATCGAGCAGTATTTATTTATTTTGTCTTGTCTTACACAATAATTTCTCGTTTACATTGTATAGATTAATTCTCATTCCGACCTTTTCTCTGGTGATTTTAATTAATTTTTGTCAGATGATTCATTCATTAATTTTCATCACTAGACAGAATGAGAACTGACGACTTTCAAGCTGAAGCTGAGTTGTCATCTAAATTTTGGATAAATTAATTATAAATTTTATACTATACGATGAAAATAATTCTCATTTCACCACATAAACATCCCAATGAACACACACATATATTTTGATGCTTCTGCCTATCTACCACCATTGACATTTATGGGCTTTAGAAAAATATTGTCAATTTCCTAAGACTAATGAGCAAAAAAGTTGGCATATGAAATTTTATTAACTGGTCAACACAGTTGTTTGAAAAAATTCTCCTGGAAATACTTCAAGGTTTTCATCGTTTTTTCTACCTTAATTGCAAAAGTTCCGGCAAGACACTTGGAAAAATACTAAAATACTAATACTAGGAATATTTCATATATTTTAGACGATAAAAAGTTCGTTTAATAATATGCGTTTAAAATAGGGGGTGCCCAGAAACGACAACCTTGGTACGGTTTTTACCGGTAGCACCCCCCCTACTCCGCACCTAAATTTTGACCGATCGGGATCAAATTTTGAGAAGTAGCACCCTTGTACCCCAAACACAATTTTCTAGCAAAACTTGATCCTAGAGAAACTCGGAATTTGGAGGCTCCCATGTACCAGGATATTTCAGAAACCCCGAGTTCTAATGATTGAAATGAGCTCAAATTTATAGTGTCCGCTTTTGGGGAGTAGCAAGAACAGTTTCTAACAAAATTTGATCTTCAGGCCTGTTGATCTTTTTTCTACAGAAAGTAGCACGAGGCGCTTCCTAGGCAGTGATAAAAAATTGGTTACAATTTTTGCCCTATTCAAAAATTTGAAATTTTGTAGCGCCTTGTTTGTGCTTAGTTGTTTTGAACAAAATTCATAATCTTTCTACACGAGTGAGCGNGAAAATTTTGGGCACAATTTGTGCCACACATTTTCCATCCCTGCTCCTAAGGCTTTGAGATAAGGCTGACATTTTTATATCATTTAATAGTCCATGCAACCAAGTAATAAACCAGAAATTTCTTTTTGTGACTAAAATGGAGCAAGATAAAAAAAGGCATGTTTTTATAGCTCGTGCCCAAACGCACCCAGGATGCTCAAAGGAGTGTTAAAAAAAACCTAAAATTATATGTTTGCGCCCAAATATCCACCCAGAAAATCTTTCAAATAACTGCGTTTTATTTGACCTCTAATGTCGCAACAGATTGACCAACTAACCGTAATTATTGACCAAATTTATTTGAACAGTTTTGTCAGTTAGATGTTGACCTCAGTTCTGTGATTTGAGTCCAACAGTTGTCTCTTTTGAATACTGGAAAGGCTACACAGATAATTTTAGAAATGATATTTTTTAGTTCGTTAAACTATCAGAATAGTTCTTGAAGACGAACTAGTTTTTTAGCTAAAAAAAAACAAAATAAATAGTTAAAAGAACTAAAAAAAATAGTTTGACTATGTGAACTAAAATAAATCGTTTTTCAAATGTGGGCCCTGACCCTTCTGACAAAGTTTGAAAATCGAACTAAAAATAATAGTTCAAACTGAAA
>JXPH01038313.1:0-13475 GCA_001014845.1 Mochlonyx cinctipes | reverse complement strand
ATATAATATGGCTTTTAACACATATATTTACAAAGCATAATGTTGGAAATGTACTTTTTGTGGCTAAAATTTATTAAATTAACTAAAATTGTAAATGTACTATCGTTTTTGTGCATTTTCATGAATTTTTATTGAAATTTTATACGGAAATCTTGAAATCATGCTGAAAAATCGCAACTGAATTGAAACCAAATTTTGACATTTGTGGTTCGCTGAAAAAACTGTAATTTGTTTTAGCGATTTAAAATCAGCATTTTAAAATGCTGGTTTTTTGAAACGTAACTGAGTGTGTATAATAAGGCCTATAGGACCAGGTGAGTCCTCCTATTTCAGAGATCTTTCTAGGTATTTAGTGGACCTGCTTATAGTGGATTCCGAACCATCACAACTTTAATGGTTATCCTAATGAAATACCAGCTCATTGAGCCATCAAGCTGTATTCAATTTTTATTGCAAGGAAACTAACTAACCTGACATACACACTTATACCAACACAATCATAGGTTATATAACTGTAGTAGATGGTAGTGTAGTAGGTGTATGCATATTTCATTGACTGTACTATGGTCTATTTATAGAAAAAACATATTTCTAATTCAACTAAACACAGTTTCAACTACCGGGAATCGAAACTGGAACCTAGTGGATGATAGGCTAGTATGCTAGCCACTCAACCACCCGGTCGTCAAAATATTAATTATTTATTTTTATATTAATTAGTTTTGTGTAATGATTAGATTAAAATTTTTGGGTTTAGACTAATATTTTCAGTAGTATCTGTGGAGAGTTAGATTCCTACCAACCCAACTGACACATTTCAAAAATTTTACATTTAAACGTCTCAAACATCCTCTATTTCCACACAAATCTAATATTCATGATTATGTAAGACTTCCTTCGCGGGAATGAAAAAATCCTTCATAGTTTTTTATTTAGTTTTATAAAAATAGCGAGCAAAAAACCATTTCCTCATATAATAATCCACATCAGAAAATGTTTGGTTATGATGATGTAACTGAGCGAAATAGAAAATGGAAATTTATGGATTCTTTTTCGTTTTTAAAACGTTTCCGTTCATATGCCATCGTGGCTGACATGCGAGATTGATGAGCTTTTTTGTTAAACTACAAATTTTTATAAATTCGTTTATTTTTTATCAGTAAATGAGATCTTTTTCTACCTATTTTGTTTTATCGCCTTGTTACTTATCCACAAACTTTTGGAGCAGGTATCAAATTGCATTTTTTATTTTCCATATGTAGAGAATATGAAAAGAAAAACATGTACACAAAGAGTAGAGTTAAAAATTATTAAGTAAACAGTAAACATAGCTAAGCGGAGATTTATTTTCTAATCCATTTTCACATTTAAAGCCGTTGAATTATGTTTTTGATGCGTGCACAAACAAGAAATGAAATAAAACAAGCAACTTATTTCTAGATTGTAAGTAAAAACAGAAAAAGCTTGTGAAAAAAGCTCAGTGAAGCTTAATGTGATATTTTAGATAAATAAAAAAAAATCAAATGAAATGTAAAGCGATAAAAATCAAGTTAACCAAATGTTGTCGGTTGTGCTTACTGCCACAACGATAACAATGAACAGAGGAGAGCAGGAGACTCTCTTTAGGCAGTCCAGAGTATTGAGGCTGCAGCAGGAAGAAAAAGCACAACTTCAATTTCAGTTAGATGATATTAGTAAACCGAGACATTTTTCGTATGGTAATATTCACCAAGTGAGTAATCTTTATATGCAGGCGGCAAATTCAAGGTCATTCAACGATGAACGTAGTGCATTCGGTGCAGCCGCATGTGACGACCTAGTTTTGAGTGTTTTGAAGTCTCCTTTGAAAGAGACTACCAATTTATTGAGTGGTAGTATTGGTGGAACTACAATAAGTGCAAGTCCAAGTGCGGGCAGCAATGGTGTTGGCGCTTGTGCGACAGGAACAACTACACAAACACCAAGTCCTGGGGGGTACCAAGTGCTTCAAGCATCTGAAGAGGACCTTGTGGACGATGTGGAGTCCGCTATAGAAACAACCGTTTTGAACGCGGAAAACGCGCCACCGGGACCAATGAATTTTTTTAGAAGATTCCGAGCTGGAAAAGCAAACCGATTTGAACCGCATCTTCGCCGAGTACCAACACCGATGCGTAGAAAAAATCGGGGACGTTCAAGGTCTCGTGCCGACATTTTGGACGGAGTACCAACTAGCACAGCTGATGACGGAGAAATCACAGCCGAAGACCCATGCGAAGGCGTGGAAGCAGTACCTGCAGCAAAAACAGGGGTACCCAACCCCTACTACCCCATAGCACTGCCCATCGATCAAGCGTTCAAAGCCAAATACGTTTTCCATCATAGACGGGGAAAAACATTTCAGGAACGCTGCTATGTCTTCCTGGAGCATCCATGCGGCTGGATTTGTTTTGTTTACCATTTTTCTGTGTAAGTATTTACTTTTCAATTATTAATTTTTTTATTTATAAATTTATTTATATAACTCTTTACTCCACGTATTTATCTTCTGAGTATTTTTATTTATATTCCATTATTTTTCTATGTCCTCCGGAGACCACTTTTGTTATCCCGAATTGAGTTTCAGCATTAGAATTTCATTCAATGTTTTAAAACAATTTGAAAGCATAATATTTTTCTTTAAAAAGACAAAAGAATTTCAACTCTTGCATAATCGCTGCTAATCAAAGGATAAAGAAAAGTGCTCGAGGTGGGAAAACATGTTTGAATACACACTCAATTTTATTAACCTTAAATTGAGTTATTTTGTCCCTGAATCAGCTTCTGTCTTGTTATTGTCATTGCCGATAAAGTAATTCACACCTAAAAAACAATAAAAAGTTGTTTTTGAACGAGGAATATCAAAAATAATTCCAAATGGGAGTAGTATACCAAAAGTTGATTTATGGGCAAAATTGCTGTATTTAGTCTTAATAAAAATGAGCGTGTATTATTCAAGCTTGTGCCTGAGGTATTCAGATATACAAAAATGAATTGTGTAAAATTATTATTTTTCCAAGTCTTTTTAAAAATAACCTGCGAACCTTTTCGGAAATTTTAGTTCTTGGAATAGAAAAATGTGCCTTTTACACAGGCTCTACCATTTCTCAATACCAAAAGTTTATATTCCAAATTTGAGCTCATTCCGATCACGGGAACTGGAGAATTCTCGAAGTTCCTGGCACTTAGGAGCCCCCAGATCCCGATGTTCCAGGGTCAAACTTTTTTAGGAACTGTTCATGGATACTTACCACAAGATTATGTTCCAAATTTGTGCTCATTTCGATCATTGCAACTCAAGATTTCTGGAAAATTGTGAACGAACTCGTCCTTACTTTTGTTGAGAAAAGTCTCCACACAAAATTTCAGCCAAATCGGTTGAGAATTACGCGAATTATCGAGAACACAGACATTTTTTTTTTCTTCGAAAAAGATTTTTATAATTTTTTTTACACGTTTCAGACAATTTGGAGCAACTTTTTTTTTACTGAATACATAACCTTTTCAACCTATTGAATGATAGTGATGAAAAGCTAAAATTATATTGATTACAACCTAGGCCACATTGTTCTCCCGGTCAATTTTTCCTTGAACCTTGGGTTCCCTTGAACTGCTTTTGGTTGACCAAAACTTAATTTTGAGTGGCAAAAAATTTAATTTTGCACGGCTGAAATTTGATTTGAGCAGCTAAAAATTAAATTTGAGCAGCCATAAATTACCACCACTGTGTTCTCCAGTTCCATTGCCTAGGTTCTGTAGTATAATCAACCCAGCAATAACTAGACCACGGTGGTAGGCATAGTCTGGACATTTGCTTATATTTTTGCTGCTCATCTCTTATTTTCAGCCGCTCAAAGCTTAATTTTCATTCGCTTAAATTTATTTTTAAGCCGATGACAATTTTGAAAGCCATTCTAAAAGCTTATAAATATATAAACAATAAGAAAGATAAGATAAGATTTCATCTGCACCTTCATAATAGGCATCGCCTGATTGATTTCAAATTCAAAATCCATAATCTTATTATTTTCTTTGGGGTATTTATATCCTCAAAAGTATAGTTTCTTTCGACATGTTATTTTTTGTGGGAGAAAAAGTTTATTCAAAACCATTGATGATGCGAAAGACATGAGTTTCTCAATCTCTTTATCAAGTGCCTGGCTGACCTATTTGGAAAAGACGTCGAGAAAATTTTTTGATAGGATTAAATCATTTTTTGTCGCTTTATCTGCTGTTTCTATACAAATATTATGTTAGCTCCCTTCACTACAAAAAAGATTAGGGATGGATTGTGGTTATTAGGGTAGGTAATGCTCAGCATGATATTAGGGTGATGGTATTGTATATTTATGTTATCTTGAATGAAAATATAGAGCATTTTTAACTAAAAGACAAAATTGTTGGATACTCTTTGAGAGATTATTTGAAGTCCTCTTCATAGAAAAAATAAACTAGGTAGTAGTATTTTGCTTCCAAAGTCCAGGAGGACATAAAAGCCGTTTTTCATTATAAGTTTGCTCATGATCTTGAATTCTGGCTGGAACACTATCTTGAGGTTTAGAAAGAGAACTTTTGATTATAACAAGACAAATTAAATCGTAGGAAACCACAAAGTTACTTATAAGCTTGACTTTTTTATTTATTGTATATAGTATATTTTATGATGAATTAAATTAAACCTTTGACAAAGATCATATGTCTAAATTTTGAAGAGGATTGGAAAAGTATTTACAGAGTTATTCAAGAAAGTCTGTTAACTGGAAGCACCAGGAGTGAATAGCATCCCAAAATCAGCATAAAAACTGTGCTTGAGCACTTCCATAAGCTTATATTCCAAATTTGAATCCATTCTGATCACTCGTGCACGAGAATTCTGAAAGTTCCTGGTACATAGGAGCCCACAGATCCCAATTTTCAGGAACTGTTCTTAAATACTAACGAAAAGCTTATATAATAAACAATAAGATGACGGCTTTTCAGTCAAAACTTCTTTTTATANAATAAATAGTAAGATGACGGCTTTTCAGTCAAAAATTCTTTTTATATAAACAATTATATTTAATAAGACCGACGTTTCGGAAAATATATTTTCTTCTTCAGGAGTGTTATTTAAAATTGCTCATGTGCAATTTGAACATGCAGTTCGAATTTGTCGAAATGATGAAATGTTTGAACTGGATATCAATAAAATACTTATCAACACAGTAAAACATTTCATATTTGAGCACATTCAGATCATTATAACAAAGATTTCTGGCAGTTTCTGGTACACAGCTTCCAATGCCCCAGGGCCAGAGTTTCTAGGAACTATTTTTAGGTACTTACCACAAAATTATGTTCCAAATTTGAGCTCATTCCCAAAATTATAAATCAAGATTTCTGAAAAATTCTGATAAGTTTGTATAGGACGGCTGTCTGTCATCTGTCGTCTGTCGTCGTCGTGTGTCTGTGTCCTCAATAACACACGAATTCTCAACCGATTTGTCAGAAATTTCTTTCTCTTCTCTTAAAAAAGTAAAGACAAGTTTGATAATGAGTCAAATCGGCTCATGGGGTCTAAGGCTCCTATATAAACTCACCCGAATTTTTCAGAAATCTTGAGTTGTAATGATCGAAATGAGCTCAAATTTGGAACACAATCTTGTGGTAAGTACCCAAGTACAGTTCCTATGTACAAAAATCTTCCATAAATCTTGTGGTAAGTACCCAGGAACAATCCCTAAAAAAGTTTGACCCTGAAACATCGGAATTTTGGGGCTCCTAGGTATCAGACACTTCCAGAATGCTTAAGTTTTCGTGCTCGGAATGAGCTCAAATTTGGAATTTAAGCTTTTGGTAAGTATCAAAGAACAGTTCCTAAAACGTTTGACCTTGGGACTACGGGATCTGTGGTTTCCTGATCGGAAAGAGCTCAAATTTGGAATATAAGCTTTTGGTAAGTATCCTATTCCCAAAATAGTTTAACCTTGGGACATCGGGATATGGGGGCTCCTAGATATGAGGAACTTCCAGAATTCTTGAGTTTCCGAGATCGGAATGAGCTCAAATTTGGCAAATGCCCAAGAACAGTTCCTATGCTAATTTTGGGATTATATCATCCATTCCTGGTGCATCAAATGACCAGACTTTCTTGGATAACTCTGTAAATACTTTTCCGATCCGCTTCAAAATTTGCACATATCATCTCTGTCAAAGTCTAAATCCAGTTCCTTTGACAAAATATAGAATAAATATGATGAAAAGCTACATGATCCACCTTGTGGTTCCTTATGTTTTTAGCTTTGCTGATTTCAAATCAACCAAATACTATATTTCTTAACCTTACATTCAAATTGTTTAAATTTATTATACTTTTGGTTTGGTTGGAAAAATTTTGCACCAAAGTATTTCTTTTCGATTTTTCATTGGATTGCTGAAACTATTGAAAACAATTTTAAACGAGTTATTGTTGGAAAGATTTATTACCTGCCTGCCACCATCCCCAGCTCTCGCTCCAACTAAAAAATCAAACATCTAAATTTTTCGTCTATTTGCTTGCTTTAGGCGAGGTATAAAAAATTATTGAAATTGTGACTTTTACGACAAAATTTCTTGTTTTACATAAAGGATTTCAGTTATTTATTGAATTTGAGAAAACATTTCATAGTTCTAGAGACAGAAATTTGAGATATGCTTTTACTCTCTATGCATAGGCAGTATGGTATGGAAAAAAGTGGCACAGGAACTTATTCATAGCATTAATCTGTGTCTTGGTTTCCATCAAGTTTTAGCTTTTCTTTCATTCTCTAATAATATATATATACATAGAAAAGAAAAGCTTATGTATTCAGTAAAATTTGAAAAATTTTAGTTCCATGAGAAAAGTTGCTCCAAATGGTCTAAAGCTTAAACAAAATAATGTATCTGTGTGTGTGTATCTGTCTGTCTATCAATGCGTCTATCCTTTCAATAACTCAACCGTGAAATTTTCAACCGATGTAGCTGAAATTTTGTCTGGAAGTTTTATTCAACGAAATTAATCACTAGTTTGTTAATGTGCCAAATCGAACCATAGGGTATGAGGCCAGAAATCTTGAGTTCTAGGGATCGGAATGAGCGCAAATTTGTAACACAATCTTGTGTTAAGTAGCCCAGATGAGTTCTGGAAAAAGTTTGACACTAAGACATTGGGATCTGTGGGGTGGTACCAAAAACTTCTAGAATTCTTGTCTTCTAGTGATCAGAATGAACCCAAATTTTGAACATAAGCTTTTGGTAAGTATCAATGAGCAGTGCCTAAAAACTTGGTNTTCTCTAATAATATATATATACATAGAAAAGAAAAGCTTATGTATTCAGTAAAATTTGAAAAATTTTAGTTCCATGAGAAAAGTTGCTCCAAATGGTCTAAAGCTTAAACAAAATAATGTATCTGTGTGTGTGTATCTGTCTGTCTATCAATGCGTCTATCCTTTCAATAACTCAACCGTGAAATTTTCAACCGATGTAGCTGAAATTTTGTCTGGAAGTTTTATTCAACGAAATTAATCACTAGTTTGTTAATGTGCCAAATCGAACCATAGGGTATGAGGCCAGAAATCTTGAGTTCTAGGGATCGGAATGAGCGCAAATTTGTAACACAATCTTGTGTTAAGTAGCCCAGATGAGTTCTGGAAAAAGTTTGACACTAAGACATTGGGATCTGTGGGGTGGTACCAAAAACTTCTAGAATTCTTGTCTTCTAGTGATCAGAATGAACCCAAATTTTGAACATAAGCTTTTGGTAAGTATCAATGAGCAGAGCCTAAAAACTTGGTGCATCAGGAACTTCCAGAATTCTTGAGCTCTAGTGATCGAAATGAGCTCAAATTTGAAATATAAGCTTTTGGCGAGTACCCAAGAGCGGTTCCTAAATTTAGGATAATATCATCTGTTCTTGGTGCTTCCAATTACCAGATTTTCGTGGATAACTCTGTAAACACTTGTCAGATTACCTTCAAAATTTGCAAATATGATCTTGTTCAAGTCTAAATGCAGTTCATATAATAGAAAAGAAATCTATATAATCCACTTTGTGGTTTACTACGTTTTCTGTTACATTCCGGATTACGTTTGTAAAGTTTTAAATGACGAAGCTTCTCTTCTAGTTACAAGGAATCCATAGAAATATTTGCATCGTGATTGTTCATTCATATTTTAATCCTTTTATGAGTAAACAAAGACAAAGAACATGCCAATTCTTCAAAGACATTGACACACATTATTATTTTCAAGTCGATTCTGTTTGTAAAACTAACAAGAAATAGGTATTAGACTTCAACATCTTTTGTCTAAAATATCTCAGGTAGATACCTGTACTTAGAACACAATAACGATAGAGTTACCAGCAATAAAAAGTTAAAATGGAAAATTATGCAAAGACAACTGCCAGAGGGTTTTTGACGTGAATGTTGTGCTGAAAAAGTGTAAATGTGCACATAATCCAATCCTTTATTACTATGTTTTATGATGATGGTGATTCAATGACAGAAGAAATACAACGAGACTGATTCATAAATCAGCAATGTTGCTGTAGAATCAACAACATGAAATATAGAACAAAATATTATAGAGATTGATGTAGAGAGGGCGAAGAGTATTTATTTTTTAGATCTAATGAAGTATGATGTCTTATGAAAGCAACAGGGAGTTTATGGTTTATGTATGCTTTGCTTTATGATTTATGTTGCCATTTGGGAATGTTTCGCCTACAAAGACAAGCGTTATTTTATTCCGCTCCCAGCTTCATGCTTCATCCAGATTGCAAACAATAGGCGTTTTAATGAGCTTTTGTTGTCGCATATACCTCTCCACAGGCAGCTCCTCTTTTTAATATGACCTCGATTTCAACAAGCAGAAAATCTTAAAATAGAACGTTATGCCAGAAATACTGTTTTGTTTCATTTTATTTTTTCGGTCCCCAAAGAAAGAAAAGCTGAAAATAATATCAAATTGAATTTTACCTAACCTTTATCTCATAATATAAATTATATTGTATCTGAAAAGAAATAATACTCATCTCCCTAAGGTGTTTGAATTAACTTGCCATGAAATGTGATACAGAATGCAGTTGTTTGCTTATTCTTTTAGAAAAACTTTCTTCAACTACCATGAATATAAATATTTAATGTAGCCAAAACTGTCATGCTTCTCTACTTAATCTTATTTTCAGTAATGAAGATGAATTCAGTGATAAATGCTTAAAGCTACTGGAATATAATCTTAGAAAATAGTTGAGGTTTGAGTTTGGAGTTCAATCAAATAGACATATCGGGTGATCTAAAAAAGGTCTGCAGAGGTCATGGGAATTTAGGAGTGAGTTGAAAATTTGCCTTTTCGACCTATCCCTATCAGCCAATATTGCATCGGTATGTCAGATTGGGTCAGTTGAAATCTGAAAAGTCCGAGTTGAGATCCAACCTTAGGTCCCCAGATTTTGACGCAATATTATAAAATGTTTCCCAGGCTGACCTCTATCGATTTTGATCTCAAAATTTCGGTGACCTTTCAAGGCCTACTCCATCTAATAAATGTGAAGCTTCTAGAAACGAGTTCAATGCTTCTAAAGTTTAGATCTTGATATAGTTAGTTGGTATCACGTCATAACAAGACTTGGAATCTTGGTTGGTTTTGAATCAATGATACCTAGATATGAGTTGATACAACTGAATCACCAAATGTCACTGTAAAAAATTGATTAACTCATCATTCTCAAGTATCTAAAAATCAACCGATATTATTACACAATCAGTCTATAACAAGATAGGCCTCCCTGTGCTATTTAAAGCTAATCTTTATGAGAAAAAAATAAAAAAATAAAAAACATTAGAAACGTAAACAGTAAAAAAAGTTAAAGGCAATTTTGCTTGCATATTTGTTGTTATTCTGAATGAAAATTCTGATAGTTTTCAACCGAATCAGTTGAGATTAGCACGGGTTTTGCAGATACAGACACAGAGACAATTTTTTCAGGTTATTTAACATTTCAGATCATTTGGAGTGGAACCAAAGGAAGGAAGGAACCAAAATTTTTCAAATTATACTGAATACATAATCTTTTCTTTTTATCTATAGACATGATGAGAGACAGAAAGAAAAGCTAAAAGGATAGTAAGGCCTATCTTTATCTGAACCAACATGTTCTGGACAAGACACCTACATAGAGCCAACATTTGGAGTTGATTTATTATTTTGGTAGATGTGCCGGTCGATACTGCTTTGGTTTCAAAGTAGCCAAAGTTTTGGTAAAGTCTACCTACTTTATTTAAGGTTCATGCGAACAACTTATTGAATTATAATGAACCCTAAAAAAGATCAAATAAACTCTTTTTGTCTTATTTGAACTTTTATTTAGGGTTCAAAAACTCAACTCCAATCGGTGGTTTCTCGCTGAAATTTTTTATGATTCTATAAACTTGTTTTAAAGTTTTCCAGACTTTCAGGGTAACTTATAAATAAATTCAACTGCAATAATTATTAACTGCAAAAAGGGGTCATAGGCCTTAAATAACTATGCCTACAAGCGACTTCCAAACCAATCACAGGCATTATGTGCCCTGCCCATCACGTGAGTTTTTTTTTTTAATTATACAGGGTGTTGTGGAACAAAACGTCGGCCTGGAAAATACTATAAGTACATCTCAAAACGACCAATAGTTATTTTGAAACCAATTCTGTAAGACGACCTTAGCCCAAGTTATGGACATTTTATGTTTTTTTGTTTCAAAGTCTTAAATCACAAAAACTCTGTTTTTGGCCACAAATAACGGAATTTTTTGTTTAAACGTCAATATCTCGCTAGCAGCTGGAACTAGAATTACTTTTAGGGTATCCATAGAAAGCTTAGATAATTGCAGACTAGTAGATTTTGAGATTTAAGACTCTGAAACAAAAAAACTTAAAATGTCCATAACTTTGGCCAGAGTTGGCTTGATGTCAAAGTAACTATTGGTCATTTTGGGACGTATCAACAGTAATTTCCAGGCCACAACACCCAGTATGGTCGCTCACTATATGTTTAACACTACAGTGAAACCTGAACGAGCCGGAACATGTCAGAGCCGGAAAAACCTGCCAAAGCCGGAAAACATTTTTTGATCTTAAGCAACTACACAGACTATAAAGAAGTCTCTCAAAACCTCAAAACCACCCAAAATTGTTAATTTCAATTTTCTTGTATACAGGTTCACAATTGGCATGTCATTTTCGATTCAAAAATCTTGTTGGCAAGTTGTAGTATTTAAAAATGTAAAAAAACGAACTGAAAATAAAATTTTAAAATGCAAAAATTGATATTTTCTACCATTTTGTGAAAGATCATGTCACCATGGAACCTGTAAAATTTTCAAATATCCATAATTTTAGTTTTTTACAATTCTCGATTTTGATGAGCATATAGATTCACCTGAAGGGCCTACAGAACAATGTTTTTGAAAACTAAATTTCGTAAGAATGAATTGTAAGTATATGCATATAGTGGACTATAAACCACCATAATTTTAATAGTTACGCCAATGAGTTACCAGTTCGTTGTGTCAATCAAGTTGTGTTCAGTGTTTGCTGCAAGGAAACTGACTAATCTCTTTGACATGAACGCCATTCGAACGCTTTCCATCCCATAGTTACGTTTTTGCAGCAAGTGTATTTTTAATATCTATGATGATACATGTCAAAAATTACCAAGTTTACCCTATTATTCATTGATAATAGTGCACACAAAACCATCTTATCGACAACGATGAAAAAACGCGTAGATAGTTTCATTGTCACGGGTCGGATTTGAACCCACACCCTTGAGGTTGATAGGAAGACACTCTACCGATCAAGCCATCTGGGCAGTCAAGCGTAGACAGTATCCAATCCATGTATATATTCCTTACTCTTTTCTGGTCTCCATCAGACACTTAATCCTCCACAAACGAGTCCACTACACCCTGGTGCTTGTTAGAGGAAAAACACAAATCCTCCCACATCACCAAGTGTCCATTATCTCGACAGCATACTTTTCGCTGACGTAACATACTAAACTTGCTCCAAATGGTCTGGAACGTGAAAAAAATATCTGTGTGTGTTTCTGTGGTCTGTCGTCGTCTGTGTGTCTGTGTCCTCGATAACTGGCGTAATTCTCAACCGATTTGGCTGAAATTTTGTGTGGAGATTTTTCTCAACAAAAGTAAAGACGAGTTTGTTAATGAACCAAATTGTGCTACGGGGTCTGGGGCCGCGATACAAAATCACCAGAATTTTCCAAAAATTTCGAGTTCTTCTTCTCGGAATGAGCTCAAATTTGAAACATAATCTTGTGGTAAGTGCCCAAGAACAGTTTCTAAATAAGTTTGACCCTAGGGCATTGGGATCTGTAGGCTGTTATATAGCAGGAAATTCCAGATTTCTTGACTTCTAGTTATCGGAAAAAAAAAAAATTTGGAATATAAGCTTATGGAATGTGCTTATGGAATGTGCGGTAGAGCAGTTCCTATACTAAATTTGGGATATGATTATCAATGATATGATGATGATAGCAGCTATATAGTGAGATTTGTTGGAGAATTTAGGTTTTGGATCGTTAGACTACGATATGTCTCTCGATACTACTATCGAATAACTAAGTTGAAATTACAGTACCCAGAGGTGTGGATCAATTAAAGGTAATTGCGGCTTCGGGCAAAATTGACTTACAGCACTCATCCGTAAACAATTTCTCTTGACGGTTTAGATTTCAGTTCCACCAGTTTTTCCCAGCAACATATTGAATAGCACACATATTAAATAACATAAATAGTAATACCAACAATAGTGCTTTGAAGTCAAATGGTCTGGAGCTAAAATCCAATAAAAATTAAAGAGAAACAGCATTACAAAGTAGTTGTTCTGCATCAAAAACGTAATTGCAAACAACGAATTTACGATAATTTGAGTAGTATGAAACAAATAATATGCCTGAAGTGAATTTGAAATGTTGTGCAGAAATTTTGTACAACAATAAATTGCAATTGACGTTTATAGTATGCAATATTTCCCCAATGCTATAGAAACGGCCGCTTTGTTGTATTGCGGTGTGTAATTTTCCTGGAAAATTTCATTGAAATACCTGAGTCTGATCTGAAAAGCAATATTGTAATTATTTGTGCAATGTACATAAAAGCATAACGAAAATATTATTTTAGTTTCATGTTTAACATTCTCAATCATATTTTATTCGGTTCGACAGGAAAGACAAGGTAATTGAAACATTATTATTGTTTATTGAATTCGATTGCATGTCACGGAATAAATAGGATTTTGATCATTATTGACATCAAAGCTCTCGTGCGTCATTAAGCATTCAGATCTTTTGAGCTGGTCAGGATTAGGGAAAAATAGAAGATTATGCCAGCAACTTGATGTTACAGAAAATGAATTTGTAGCATAGAACATCAGCAATAGGTTGCCAAGTTAGG
>JXPH01038302.1:4850-20299 GCA_001014845.1 Mochlonyx cinctipes | reverse complement strand
AAAGCTTCACCAGGCCAGACCAATAATGATTTCGACGAAGAAGAAGAAGAAGAAGAAGTTTTTATTGAATGACGTGAGTTTATATAAAGTTAAAAGAGAAGAAAGTGCAAGGCACTTTTTTCAAGTTCATCAACCGGAAAATCATTATTGTCCTCAAGGCTCTCAGATACAAGTCCCAGCTTCTTAATATTAGACCACAGCTTTTTACTGCTGAGTCTGACATCAAGTTNAGGCTCTCAGATCCAAAACAGAGCTTTTTAATGTTAGACCACAGCTTGTACTGTTGAGTTTGACATTATGATTCATCACACAGGCGCACGATGAGAAAACTCAGCCAACTTGTCGAAAATTAGAAGATGAAATTTCCA
Source organism: Mochlonyx cinctipes (assembly GCA_001014845.1). Classification (NCBI taxonomy): domain Eukaryota; kingdom Metazoa; phylum Arthropoda; class Insecta; order Diptera; family Chaoboridae; genus Mochlonyx; species Mochlonyx cinctipes. The sequence goes on along the minus strand of JXPH01038302.1, from coordinate 19,931 downwards.
AAAATTTACAGATTTATATGTCGTCTACTTTTTTTTTTTCAAATTCTGTAAAGTTTACTAGGTTTTTCCGTTGAGAAATTAATGTCTGCGTATGTTTTTTCACATACACTTAAAATATGAAAAACATACACTTTCGGATCAACCATCTGACAGTTTCCGATATTTTTGGTTCGAAATTGAAAGTTCCAAACGAGAAAATGGAAGTTTCAGAAAAATTTCGAAACAATTAACAAATTTTGGTTTCGGATCATATGCCTGCGCCTGTTCCAGCATTTTTGGTAATAATATCTGATGATATCTGTAAAAAGATCTGAAATTGCTTGTTAAAAGATTCAGTGAAATTCAGTTTGAAAACTGCTTTCCTTGATTTTTCATCTAAATTTAAATTTTCATTTTAAACGAAAAACACTGACAGAGCTGAAATTGAGGTTTGGATTCCTCCAGACACTAAATTCCAATACCGGTATAGGTGGTGTTTTGATATATTTTTTCTGAAGCAGTATTACCGTCCATTTCAAGTAAAAGAGTTCTGGTAAAATAAATAAATAAATACCGAATAGGTATCAAAGAGAGTTCGTGGAAAAGTCACTTTATTGCTTTTTACTGTAACTTCATTGTTTTCATATCATCTTTTACGTTTCCACCTTTTCTTTGTTTCAGTCATAATGTCGATGGATCGGAAAGAAAAGCTCAGTAGAATTTGAAAATATTTGCTACTTTGGGAAAAGTTATTCCAAAATATAGAGAGAGTAAAGAGTATATATATTTCGGTGTAGGTGCCTACAAACAGTCCCTTTGATCTGAATTTAGGATCATATCATCCTTTCTTGGCCCTTACATTTGCCAGCCTTTTCTGTAACTCTCTAAGTAAGTAAGTAAGATCTTACTCGAGTTTGTATTTGTATTTGTATTTTACTTAATGTATAAATAAGTCAAGGCTAGTCAAAGTATGTACGTATTGCCAAAAGGACATTGATTAAGTTAAAATAAATTAAAACATTCTGTTGACTAGGTGGTATTGAATAATTCAAATGCCGAAGTTTCAAAAAATAAAATCCTCTGCAATTCAGGGATTTGAGCTGGTAAGAAGTTTCAAACTCTAACACCCTCTATCCTAAAAGGAATTTCCAAGACCCTCCACTTTAAATCGTGGCATTAGAAGGATTCCAGTTCTCGAGAAAGACCCTCGAACAGAGAAGTCGATCATATAACTGGGAATCATACCGTGCAGTACCTTAATGACACTGCAAGCTATTCTATACTTGAAAAACTTCGCAAAAGAGCACCCCAGCAAGCTGGACTCTAGATGCGAGATGTGATCAAAACGCTTAAAATTATGAACATATCACAAGCATGCATTGAATGCAAGGCGGAGTTTTCTCAACACTCCACAACTGACACTTGAAAAAATAACGTCGCAATACTGAAAATGTGGTAAGATCAAGGATTTTACCAGTTGTAGTCGAATATTTTGAGGTGTATAGAATCTCATTCGATTTACGGGTTGCAAGCCGTAGTATACCTACTTCCTATCATAAAATCTACAATAAATAAAAAGCTGTATAGCCCACTTTGTTGTTTTCTAGGTTTTTAGCTTTTTCTTTCTCTCATCATATCTATGTAGATAGAAAAGAAAAGCTTATGTATTCAGTAAAATTTAAAAGGAGTTGTTCCGTCGGGAATAGTTGTCCAAATGGTTTCAAACAAGAAAAACAAAAAAAAAACTATATTTAACTATTTTCGTGTATCATTAAATGTAAAGACTAGTTCTTTAATAGGCCAAATTGAGCCAGGTGGTCTGGCGGCTCCCTAAACAAACTCATCAGCATTTTCTAGAAATCTTGAGTTTTAGTGATCTGATCAAGTTCAAGAACAGTTTCTAAACATTTTGACCTTAGAACATAAGGATCTGTAGGCTACTGTGTAGCAGAAATTTCCAAAATTCTCAAGTTTTAGTAATGAAAATGAGCTCAAATTTAGAATATAGAGTATCAGTAGGTACCCAAAAATAGTTCCTATGCTGCATTTGGGATAATATCATCGGCAATTGGAAGCACTAGGATTTCAATTACCAAACTTTTTTGGATAGCTCGTTTTGTACGTTCCTTTCTACAAAAATCATTTTGAACTTATTACTATTACTACCAATTTCGTGCTTTGTCGGCAGAGTGTCTACCTACTGAATGCATGGGGTATGGGTTCAAATCTTACTCGTGACGATGAAATAAGAGATGCGATTTTTATCGGTGTCGATAAGGTACAGGCTGGATGAACTGGTAGCTAAAAGTCCACTAACACCTAGCCTGATAGTCCTCAAATGGTATGAAAGGCTTTATTATTATATTATTATTATTATTATTTTTTATTGTTCATTATAAACTGAAGTTGTGTAGACAAGATTACCTTTTCGAAGAAATCGAATGAGTTGAATTGAGTTTGGATTGAAGACTTGTTGTTCGTTACACGATATAATACCCATGTACTTTGACTCTTCAAAATCACTTCGGATTAATCTTTCTTGTATATTCTTACGTGTATACTTGAAACATTGGTTGCCATCTCTTCTCTCCTCATCTCATCTCATCACATTTCATCTCGCTTTGATGTAAACAAAAACCTAATGCTTTGTGTACCAAAACATAAACTCCACTTTGATTACAGATTAAAGATTTAATGATGGACTGCTTCAATACGAATACTCTAAAGTTTATTTTCCCATTATTACAAAGTCAAAAATCAATTGTTGAGATAAAGCTTGTTCAATTTACCACCCACATTAATATCTCCATTCCCACAACCTTCTCCCCAATTACACCATCGGAAAATAGAGCAGCAAAGAGAAAAATGGAAGAAAATTTATATTTAGACTGCAGGATGATAACCTATTTCAAAATGATTGTGAGATTAAATAATTTTTTTTCGCATTAAAATCGAAGACTGATGTGCTAAAATAATATTTTTAAAAGCTCCAACTGTACATTGTCAAGATCAAATTCAGTGGCTTTAAATAAAAACCGCTGTTTATCAAAGATTCGCAGATAAGCGACAAACAAAAGATGTCAAAAGAATAAATTTCTTGTTTCACGCGTTGATGAAATTATTATGACACTTACGTTATTTCGAGATAATAATACAAAACACCCACCAAAGTGAGAGTGGTGGGAGGTGGAGGAATAAAGAGTGAAAGGGAAATTTTTAAATGTATAGTTAAAGCTCCATCCAGCTTCATTTCTGTTTATAAAGAGTTTTATCTGATCAGCGAAGAATAAAAATAAAAATAAAATAAAAAGTATATCTACATTTACTTACTTGAGCACAAAATGCTTTAGACATGGCACGGTATCATTCAGAAAGAAAAATAAAAAGTTATCAAAATAAATAACAGATTATGTAAGATGAAAAAGCTTTTAAAAATTTTACAGAAAAAAAAAGATTACTGTGGGAGAAAGTGGGGGAAAATCGGAAAAGAGTCTGCTTTTCTATTGATAAAATGATTTTTTTTTGGTTTTGTGTATTCATGATATCAAATATGTAGGCAGAGACAACATACAAATTTATGTAATTGAATGAGAATGATGGCGAAGTTGTGAATGTGATCTTTACAATATGCACAAGTAAAAGATTTTCGTTTTTCCATTTTTCTTCTATTTTACTCTAAGAAATATTTTAAAAGCTTTTAAATAGAAACAAGCCAAAAACTAGTACCCAGGGGTTTTTTAGGATGCTGAACATGGATCTGAAGTGTCCAAAATTGTCCGGAGATTAGAACCTGAACCAAATGGGCCAAAACTGGTTCATGATCAGATCGTTTTTTGCGTCAAGTTTTAGAAATCAAGGTTTCAGTCTTTAAGGATATTTGAACATATCATCAGGACAATACATTTAAAAAATTAGATATATAGTCTTGGCGATGTGTCACTGGATTTTTAGGGACTGCAATTTGCTACATCATTAGGGATTTCCTCCATCGATTGTCCATTTGTAAACTCTTTTTCAACTCAACTTTAAACAAATGGCATGATTGATTCTGGTGCTTAGATACTGGAAAAAATATTGTAAAACCTATTTTTAATAATAATAATAATAAGGCCTATAGTACACTATTGGGACCAAGCGAGTCTTGATATTTCAGAGAACTTTCTAGGTATTTAGTGGACCTACAGCTTATAGTGGATTCCAAACCACCGCATCTTTAATGGTTATGCTAATGAGTTACCAGCTCATTGAGAATATCAAGTCATGTTCGAGAGGCTAGAAGACAATATGTGCACAGACAACTTAATGTCACACTCAGCAGTAAAAAGCTGTGGTCTAATATCAAGAAGCTGGGACTTGTGTCTGAGAGCCTGTGATATGATCCAGAAACTTTGCTACTACTATTTTTGTGCCAACTTACTTACTTAGTTAAGGGCCTATCGTATCCGATCAATAGCTATTAAGTCACCTCATTCATCGTTGCGTACACCCAAGTCTGACTCGATGGATCGGCGTCAAGTTTGGCGTGGATCTAGTTCCTTCCTGAGGACAGTATTCCAAAGCTTGATGCGGACTACTGTAATGGGTTCCATCGGTCCCCTTTGTAGCACGTAGCCAAATCCATCATACTAGTCATACAACATTGTTGCCAACTATTCAATACTAAAAATCCTTGATCCTTATCCATTTGGAGCGGATTTTAACAAGCTCTCGTTTGTTCGAGTTCCAGACATCAAATAGCGGAAAAATTACGATTAATTGTACGAATTGAAAAGATTTTCAATGATTTGAACTAAATCCCATATTTGAGAAAAGATTGGATAATCCAACTAGCAATAATTTGGCTGTGTTTCCCGGTCAATTGCCAGTTTTTTTCACATAGTCAACCCAGAAATGGCCAGACTACGGTAGTAGTGGTGAATATCGCTGAGTTGATTATGCGACGGAAGCCAGAGGTTACTAATATCTTATTTTTTAGCTGCTCATCTCTTATTTTTGGCCTCCCAAATTTAATTTTTGGCCTCTCAAAATTAATTTTTTGGTTACACATATATTTTTTATTAGCAGCTCATCTCTTTTTTTTGACCTCTCAAATTTAATTTTTGGCCACTCAAAATTAATTTATGACTGCTGTTTCAATCTGTCAGTTTTTGGCCGCTCACAATTTTGAAAGCCTTTTCATGTGGGGAAGTTTTACTGGTTTTTCAAATGTTCTTAACTTAGTGAAATCTTGATTACTAAAATTTGACTGGATAGGGTGATCAATGTAACCGTAAAAACCAGTTTATGACCATTTTGACAAAGTATTATTATACTGTAAAGTTTAGTTCAGCATATTAAGCAACTAAAAGCACTGATTTTTAATGAATTAACGTCACGTAGGAAAACTTGTTAGATTTAAATAAGAAAGGCTCCCAAACAGGTTCTTAATTGGGGCTAACAGGTTAACCTTCTTGCGGCTAAGAAGTTATTGTTCATCTCAAATAAGATCCTGCTTAGCCCCAATTAAGAACCTGCTTGGGAGCCTTTCTAGTTTAAATCCAACAAGTTTTTTCTGCGAGTGTATAGCTATTTTTGAGCATAGAACACCTAGCACAACTTGAGAGCCTTCAACGGGGACATTTTCATGTTTAATTTTATTTTTGTAAAACAATTTGTCAGCCTAGGTGGTGTCGCTTCATACCAGGAATCTCCTATACAATTTATCATTTTAGGATTAATACACATTACCATCAGGACCGTCCACAAGGGTGGAGAGTTAAAAGACACGTGCCTCCTGAGAATTTGAGGCTACAATTCTTATGAAGTTATTTTTGAATAGATCTAAGAAAAAATTGTCACCTTTAATTTGGTATTAATTTCTACATATCACGGGTGGTCAAACGAAAGTGTGGTCGTCAAGTTCTCTTTAGATTTCTGAGAACTAACATAGGGGCAAAAGAGTACTCCTTTGACTTCTGTTCAAATATGATCCACAATAGAGATAGAAAGGCGGCTTTAAGCCTCTTTCATTTCTATTTATTTTTGCATATAGGTATAGAAAAACAATGCGATGTCTGGAAACTTACAAAGCCCAAATATGAACAAAAAGAAATATAGGAAGGCACCTTCTTTAAACCGTTTTTATTTCTGTTTTTTTCTACATTTGGAAGGTGGCAGAGTCTGGTGGAGTTCAATCGATGGTTTGTCAAATTCACATATCTTTCATTTCCACATTTTGCATCTGAAACTCTGATATTAATAATATTACATATAATAAAGCCTGATGTATTACCCTAAAGGGAACAGGCGAGTCTTCAAATCTCACAGAATTTTCTAGATATTAGTGGACCTACAGCTTATAGTCGATTTTGAACCTCCACATTTTTAATGGTTATGCTAATGTTTTTCCAGTTCATTGAGCCCATCTAGTTTTGTTCAATTTTTGCTTCAAGGAAACTGAATAACCTATCCGACATGAATGCCGTCTATTCCATAATTAAGTTTTACCAGCAAAATATACTTGCTAGCATGGCTCTGACAAAACATGTCGAAAATCTTCTTGTTTACCCTATTATTAATTAATAATAGTGCACACAAAGTAATTTCCCATCCCTTCAATGATGAAAAAACGCAAATTAATGCAGTCGTCACGGGTAAAACATAAAACCGTGCTTTTATGGTTGGGCACTTAAAAATCTGTTATTGTAGACTGTAAAAACATAAAACAAGTCATTTCCAATTGCATTTTAGGTTGGAGGTAGTGACATGATCAACTGCTTTTTGTTGAGCATCTTCCAACAGTTTTAAATCATCAATAGTAACTAAGGTACTGGAAATATTAGTTTAAACATCCTTAAAAATAAGTTTTATTTTTCAACATTGATTATATTGCTTGAGCAAGTTTACCACAACAGGTTTATCCATATAAGCACTTGATTGCAAATGTCTGTAGGTTGGTCTATAACACTCAAGACAACATCGTAAACACTTCAAAGCAAAATTTTATACCGCACAAGAAAATCTTAACACTTGGGACGAGATCCACTTTTTTACGATACCTTGCATTACAATTTTATGTTTTTCAAGATACAAATATTTGTTTATGATCAATAAAAAATAAAATTGTATATCCCAGCATAAAAACATACATTATTCTGATGTGATGTATACTGTTGCGCTCCACCATCATATATCCCATGCTGTATATGCTGATGCTGTTGTTGTTTATCTATCAAACATCCACGATATTTTCGAATTTATTTCTTCCATCCAGTTCCAGTGATGTGTGGATGTGGAAAATATATGTACGGATGATTTGAAGCATCCAATTGGAATTAATAGGAAAATGAATGATGAAAAATCAATGCACAACACATCCTATGTAGTATGCTCTGTACCCTGTATGTACGTACGTATGTTTTTTTATTATGTTTATTTATGTTGAAAGGCGAGAGGAGAAAAGTAAAAACAAAGTTTTGTAAACAAAATATGATTAATTACATTTTTCCAACAAAATCATATTAAATCAAAATAAAATAAATTGGTTTCGTATAACTGGAATGGATGCTGTAATCTGTAATCTGTAGTATGCAATGTGTGAATATGATGGAACACTTTTTTTACGCTCGCCCATATCTGAAATAGAATCAATTCAAATGTGTTTCATCAGCACAACATTTCAGGAATATTGTTTGAAAATGACGAATCACTTTCTAGTATGCTTTTTGTTTTGCATCATTTTTTGCCCCAGAAAACATAATAACAAAGATTACAGCCCCAGTAAGTGGATTGCTCCAATTAGATTATTGACTCCAATTAGTTTAATGATTTATAAGTAAAGGGCCTTTGGAGAGATTCGATTCCATGCGATAAAAATGGTATCGACAACACCAAGCGTTGGACGCCTCAATGAATGCAACCAAAAATGCATATTCATTTAAAATGACTTTAGTAATTATGTATGTATACGGAAACGCTCGTTATTCTAGTTAAGTCAAAGACAATGAAAAGTAAGAAGTCCAGAAAAAGTGATTTGTCTTTGGTGGGTATCTAGTGGATCTCAAATGCAAAAACTTACAACAACCCAGAACCCTCCAAGAAACCAACCGAAAACATCTCAAAAAATAACCACAGATACAAAAAAATAACCACAGATATAAAAAATACAAGAGGTGGTGCGTTTTTCAATAGGCATTAACACGAACCACGGATACAAACCAAAAGCAAAATTATACCAAACCCACCAAACCAAAGACACAGACCTAAATTATACCAGATCTCCTCCTCCTCCATCTGACACCTCCAAAGACAATGCAAAGTTTTCATTGTCTTTGACACCTCCTCCTCCTCCACCTGACACCTTCTCGAAAACCAAACAAAAACAAAAAGTTCCTCCATTCCACCTAAGCATGGATTTGGATATCTTTGTATTCATTGTCTTTGGTTAAGTTGACTGGAATATTTCTGGTTAAGAAAAATAATACAAAACTTGTTTAACCCTTCACCTTCAATATCAAGGGAGGTAAATAGAAATCAATAAAAAATTCTCGTGGACTGTCAAAATATAACTAAGATTTATTTTCGTCAAATAACTCATCTGTAACATTATTAAAAATTACTTAAATTGTTTTAGAAGGGAAAGGGTGCAACAGTGAAAGACGAACTGAAGCCACCCTTCCTTTAAATGTATAATCTCGCAAACACATCACCCCTTTTTTATATTTATAATTTTACATCAAAATCTCTCTTCTCCACCCATCATAAAACATAAATTTCAAGCTTTCATAACGTACTCGACTACATTTGAATTTATCGATTTTTGTCCCATGCGAATACGTATTTATGTGCGGATTATCCTTTTATAATTAAGGTATTATAATATAAAAACAAAAATAAATATTTTCGCTTGGCATGGCATTAATATTGTTGTATTGTGTTGTTATAGTCGGGTATAGAGAGGTACGTATGGTGTAATATTCTCTTCTCAATACTATATATTGTCGTACATTCGTTTGACAATGACAGAGGTCGTTCTTTGTTTTATTGTACATTCCATATTTTAAATTTATTTCTGAAATTCAGAACGATCTACGTTCTAAAGCTAAACTGTTCAACTACAAGTTCAATAACTATTTTAAAATGCAATCAATTTTTATTGCATATTTTAAGAAGGGTTAATTGTGTTTCACCACAAAAATTATCCAAATGTTTACAAAAAACGTAGGAAACCACAAAGTGGATGATGTAGCTTTTTCAGCTTTTCATCACTATCATTCAATAGATGAAAAGTTATGTATTCAGTAAAAAAAAATTCTTCTCAATGGTCTGAAATGTGTAAAACAATAATAGAAAAAATATTGGAAAAAAAAACCAGGGACATTGGGATCTGAAGGCTCCTGTGCACCAGGAACTTCTGAATATTCCTGGTATAAAGGAGCCCACAGATCTCAAACTAGGGTCAAACATTTTTAGGAACTGTTCTTGGACACTTACCAAGAGCTTACATTCCAAATTTGACTTCATTCCGATCACTAGAACTCAAGAATAATAGTAATTGCTGGTACATTGGAGCCCACAAATCCCGATGTAATTACCCTATTACATCGGGATTTATGGGCTTCTATGTACCAGGAATTACCAGCATTCTTGAGTTCTTTTTGAAGAATTGTTCCTGACTACTTACCTCAAAATTATTTTCTCAATTTGAGCTCATTCCAATAAGTACAACTCAAAATTTCTTCAAAATTCTTTTGAGTTTCTATTATTGGCCCCACACCCCTGGCCCAATTTGGCTCATAATCGCACTCGTCTTTAATTTTGTTGAGACAAGCTTCCACACAAAATTTCAGCCAAATCGGTTGAGAATTACGTGAGTAACTGAATAAAAGCATAAGCTTTTTTTCTATCTATAGATATAATGAAAAAAAGATAAAACTGCAAAAACTAACCAAAATAATGCAGAATTTTACAATGAAACAATAAAAAGTTTGCAAAAAAAAGTTCATAAGTCTACAAACTTAATGCAAACAATTATAAAAATAATGCGAAAGCTTACAATGATAATGCAAATTTTATGCTTTCAAAGGTTTCTTTACCTTAACTAGCTTTAAGCATTTTAAGGGAAGAGAGTTCTGTGGAACCTTATTATGAAAATTTGCATTATTTTTGTCAACTAGACTAGTTTTGTAAAATTATGCATGCTTTTTGTAAACTTTTGCATTATTTTTGCAAACTTCTGCATCATTTCATTGTAAAATTTTGGATTATTTTTGTTAAATTTTATACTTTTTTGTATGTATTTGTATAATTTTTGCAGCAAAAATCACCTACTCTTTTTTAAATATAAAATAAAAGTTTATTGAATTTATTTATTGAATATTACTACATATAAATAGAACACAGTACATTCAGTCTGTGAATATATGCATACACCTACTACCATCTACAGTTAAATAACCTATGATTGTGGTAGTATATGTGTGTATGTCAGGTTAGTCTGTTTCCTTGCACTAAAACCTGAACATGACTTGATGGGCTGAATGAGCTGGTAACTCATTAGCATAACCATTAAAAGTTGTGAAGGTTCAGAATCCGCTATAAACTGTAGGTCCCCTAGGAGCTAGAAAGTTCACGGAAAGATGACGTTTCACCTGATCTCAATAGTGTACTTTAAGCTTATTATTATTAAACAAAACGAAAAAAGATCTGATGGCGCCATCACCAGTGTTGGCCGACATTGCTGATGATGTCACCAGTGTGAAGTGGCATGAAATTACAATAATTAACTATAAATACCCCTTTTTTCCGAGTGAGTTTTTAGTGACCTGAAATTTTATTAACTGACTGGTTCGGGTTGGAGTTTTCCTGAACCTTAGATCAAAAAAGCTCATATTCAAGTGACCCAAATCTAAGGGAAAGTTTTGCCTTAACGTGTCATCACGAAAGTTCAGGCAATGAAGCTGTGTAAAAATATTGTATAAATTTTTCATAATCTGTGATTATAGCAGTTACACCAAAATCAGGGGGCATCGTAAATCATGGCACAAAATTTGGAAACATTGGAAACAACAAACAAACACAGCAAGGGACGATTGGTGAAATTCAGTTGCTATCCTTTATTGATTAGAATCATAAACTTTCGTCACTTCCGAGGGAAAAAGTTTTTTTTACTTTAATTTTTCTTGAAAAAAGTTAAGGTATAGTAATTAGTCAAAAAATCGAAATTTAAAATACGTTTTGGACCTCTAGAAATCATTTGCGATCAAAATTTGGTTGGATGTCTGTATGTCGATGTGTCGGTTTGTGAATTGTAGATTGTAGATTGTGAATTGTGTACATTGCTTTCACCAACGATAGTGGTCGCAATTATTGACCGATCGAACTGAAAATTTTAGGACAATTTTTAAATATTTACTAGTCCAGAGGAGGCACCTTAAAACAGCTTACCCAAAATTCATCAGCCGGAGCGGCGGTAGGAGCGAAGGCAACAATATATAATTTAAATTCCTCTTCAGCATCTTGCTGTATCAGCCCGAGGCAACTCTAAGTCTCCCTCCTACATTTTTCTAGGTGAGTCGGACACTCCGAAATTTCTTTATGCTAAAAAAAATGGTACGATAAACTTATTCTCAGTAGATGGACACAAAACAATAATAAAATCGTACTTGTAAACTACACCGTTTTTATATAGCTCTTCAAACTAGAAAAGTTAATGTCTAGAACATTGTAACGGATTTGTTTTTTTTTTGCAATTGCACTCGTAAACGACAAAAATAACTTCCGGTTTTGATTTTAATCAATTAAGCATAGCAACTGAATTCCACCAATTATCGTTGAAATGCTGTTTGAGCAAATTTTTTGAGTACCTTGGTAATGGATTATATAGAAGCCTTCAGGCAATTTGGTTGAAAATTTAAGGGTTTCAATCAAATGATAAAATTCATTTCATGTGAAATCGGTTTAATGACCATGTTTTTATAGCTCAAACATAGATAAATTCTATAAAATTTGTACTAAAGCACATAGTACCTACGCTGAAAAAATTTAATTAGGTAGTCTAGTTGTGGTAAAGTAGTTATTTGACAAAAAAATTCTTTGGAACTAAGAAACTTTGTCTTGTCACAAAGATTAATTCTTTGTTCCTGTCCAACTTTTGAGTTTCTTCAACTGAACGTTTGAGTTTCTTCAACTAAACTTTTAATTGCGCCAATTTAATGCATAGAAAGCTTATGCAGTTAAACAAGCACAAAAGTTGAAGGCAAAGTTTCGTTGCGAATATTTCTTGGTGGCAATGAAAAGTTTCTTTACCCCTAAGAAACTTTTTGTCAAACAGTTTTCGGACAAAAAGTTTCCTTGGTGCAAAGAAACGTTTCGTCGTCGCAAAGATATAGCTTCTTTAAGACAGCTAAATATTGGGTATAATACAATTTCTGTCAGTGAATTCATAGACCAATTGGGCTTCACATTTCACGAATTGATAAACGTGTTAATAAGGCTTATGCTCCAATCTTCAGTGATCTAAACCGAAAATATCGTTAAAGCCCTTGAATTTTTAAGGTACACATGTTCCCAGTATTTTATATTCGGCTGGGCCGTTTTTGTATGGAGAAATTTCAAACCAAAACGCCTATGGCCCGAGGTATTGGGTAATTGGGCTAGGCCAAAAAAGTAACTCACTCCTAGGAACACTCGATAATAGGAGTTAATAAGTCAGTCTTCAATTTCTCGGATTTTGACGTAGTATAATTGAATATTGCCCTCAGTGACCTCTACCGATTCAAACCAACGAGATTCCGTTAACTTCTTCAGACCCGGTTTTTGCTCACTCACTCCTTCTATTAGGTATGATACAGTTGATTTCATCCATCAAGAAACATTTTTTTTTTTTGGAAATCCCGAAAAGACTTTAACGCCAGAGCAACTTTCATCGATCCGGGTAAAAAATTTGATGAATTTTTTTTCCCATGAAAATGAAACTGTAAAAGCTCAGATTGTCGTCTAAAGACACTCTACTGTGCAGCTCTTAAATTTACATGAAAACCTAACTCTGTGGCTGTGCAAATAAAAAAACACCTTTCTCACTGTATTTTATAATCCCTTTTCCATCAAAAAATCACTTTTCCACATTGCTGCATATTTGATAAAATAAAGTTGCAAAGTTATAATTTTATAAAACGATTGTGAAAGATAAACATAATAAATTATCTGGATAAATAAACTCCGTTGTATACACTAATACTGCACTTAAATTATTGCACTACTTTTATTGAAAGAAAAAGGTCAATAAACTCGACACAATATTACGGTATGGCACGTCAACAGAAAAACTACCCCTAAAGAAAGTGATGAAAATGAAAATTTATATTGCGAAAAACCCTCCCCTGTCAAGTAGGTGGGTATTTACATTCTATATCTTTTAAATTAAGTTGATACACTTTCATATTTACGTTATCGTCCCTTCTCATTTATATTTCCATCGTGATTTCCTCCATGCAACTCACCTGAAAGTAGAAAAAAAAGGAAAAATCAATTTTAAGTGTAAATTTCTTTCGTTCTCTATGACTGAAAATGCTTAATTTATACTTTGAAAAGTATGCAAATTATTCAGAAAATTGCCCTAGAGACATTTTTAATTGAAATACAAAAGTGCTTTTAAATTAATTGTATGTATGAATTTCAAAAAGATTTTCATAAAGCATAGAGGAAAAATTAAAATATTAAAACCCTCCAGCTATATTGAAAATGTACCTTCATTTTGATGAAACAAACTTTTTTTTTCATTATGACAAAATTTTAAAATAATGAGGTGAGAAATTAGCATCTGGTTTGATTGTTATCGTTCCAACATGTCTATGCTCTACACCTTCCTTCTCCTTTCCCTGTACCCATGTTACGTACATAAAATATATTATTTTTATTATTTTATTTCGATTAATAATGTACCGTAGTTTTGGTATTAAATTTTTTTCTGAATATGAAAAAAGTATTTTCAAAGTATTTTTAAAGTAATGTTAAAGTAATTTTATAGTAATATTAGATAGACGACCGGATGGTTGAGTGGTTAGCACGCTAGCCTCACATCCACTAGGTTCTGGGTTCGATTACCGGTACAAACTGCTGTGTTCTATTAAACTAGATTGTAGATTTTCAGTTTGTGATAAATCTGAATTGTCGATAATTCTATAAATAGAACACAGTANATAGAACACAGTACAGCCAGTATGTGAAATATGCATACATCTCTATCATCTCAATTATACAACCTATGATTGTGGTGGTATATGTGTGTATGTCAGGTTAGTCAATTTCCTTGCAATTAAAACTGAACATAGCAAACATAAACATAAAAATAAAAAGCTGAACATAACACTGGTAGCTCATTAGCATAACCATTAAAGTTGTGGTAGTTCGGAATCCACTATAAGCTGTAGGTCCACTAATACCTAGAAGGTTCTCTGAAATATGAGAACTTGCCTGGTCCCAATAGGGTACCTATAAGGCCTAATTATTATTATTATTATTTAGATATTTTTTAAAATACTTTCAAAATATTTTCACCCTTATTGGCGAAGTGGTAATAGACACTGGACCCGATGTATTATGGCATCGGTGGCGGTGACTGACAGTTTTTTAATAGGCAGTGGCGGCTTGAATTAGCTTAGCAGTTAGTTGGCCTATCGGTAACGGTGACGACTGGTTCGGCTGGACGGAGTTAATTTAAATATCACCCAAAAATTACCCTGCTTTTATTATTGTATTATTTATGGTATCTCTTACTTGTGGCCTTATTAGATTGTGTCTATTACGAAGCATACACAAACATTTTCTCATTATTTAAATAGTAATTTCTTATAGTTACTATTTTATAAAACTTTTCAAAAGAATTTTAAAAATACGCAACAGTCGCTTTTGCTCTACTACCACATGTTTGTACCACGAAAAAAATTGGAGTGGACCATTTCTGTCATTTCGAGAAAATGTCGAAATGATTTTCGATAAAAAATAATATTTCGAAATTAATATTACATATAAACATTGACGACTGGATGGTTGAGTGGTTAGCGTACTAGCTTATCTTCCACTAGGTTCCGGGTTCGATTCCCGTAGCTGTTACTGTGTTTAGTT
>JXPH01038300.1:379-12811 GCA_001014845.1 Mochlonyx cinctipes | reverse complement strand
AATTTGAATTAGTTTGATGACTTATAATAAACCTAAGCTCCAAACTAAAAACTCGAAAAAATGGATACATACAGAGAATACATAAACTCTAATAGGGTTTTTATGCGCATTTTATGAATAAATTTAAGGTGATTTAAAGTATATTACGTTGTAAATGACGGTGATATGATGACAATAACATGAGCACACATAGAAATAAATAAATATATTTAATTTAAATAAAGATATTAATTACAAATATTAACTTTTTACATGTTTTCTAACTTCTTTTAATTGAATTTAATGTTTGTGCTTGTAAAATGTAAGTAAAGTAGAGTGCGAGGAGGAAAACTGGCGAGCAGACATTTCACAGTGGAATAATACTTTATCGCAAAAATGCTGAAGCTGAAAGTACGTATCTATGGATTTAGTAGCAAAGATTATTCAGATTTGTAAACTGTAATTAACAATGCATCAAAAAATCTACTTACTTACTTACTTACTCAAGGTCCTATGGTGCCATGACCGGATACAGCCGATCAAGTGTTATTCCATCTAATTCGATCCCTTGCCGTTGGTCTCCCCCCAAATCTGTCTTGACGGAAAGGCACCACGTTTGACGTGGCCTGCCTCTGGAGCTAGGTCCTTCCCAAGGGCAGTATTCCAAAGTTTCTTTAGCTGCTGATTCGGACTACAATCAGCCCTTCGTAGCATGTGGCTGATCGATCCAAGTTTGCGTCGCCTGACTTCTATCTCGATACTAGTCATACCACATTGCTGCCATAATTCAATGTTAGTAATCTTTCGAGACCATCTTATCTCGAAAATTTGAAACAGACATCGATTGACAAATGTCTGAATTTTATTTGTGACTGCTTCAATCACTTTCTAAGTCTCGGATGCAGACAGCAGTGTGGATAATACTAGATTTGGAATAATTGAAGCTGAGTGTTAGATGTTATTTGGCACCTAAATTCTTCCTCTTGAGTTGCTGATGTGGCTTCNTACTGGTCACACACAATGCTGCCATAATTCAATGTTAGTAATCTTTCGAGACCATCTTATCTCGAAAATTTGAAACAGACATCGATTGACAAATGTCTGAATTTTATTTGTGACTGCTTCAATCACTTTCTAAGTCTCGGATGCAGACAGCAGTGTGGATAATACTAGATTTGGAATAATTGAAGCTGAGTGTTAGATGTTATTTGGCACCTAAATTCTTCCTCTTGAGTTGCTGATGTGGCTTCGAACGTTTTCGTAGGTACCACCATTAGTTGTAATCTTGCTGCCGAGGTAAGTAAATTTCTTGATGCATTCGACGATATACCGTCCATCTCAAAAGCACCAACGCTATTTCTATTAACAGCGTGGTACTTTGGTTTTCTACTTTTATCTTCCAGAAAACCTTCTTTCCTTCATTGGATAGGTCTTTGATTTTGCATTCCATACACACTCAGTTTCGTTTCAAAAAACCAGCATTTTAAAATGCTGATTTTAAATCGCTAAAAGAAATTGCAGTTTTTTCTGCGAACCACAAACAAAATTTGGTTTCAATTCATTTGAGATTTTTCAGCATGATTTCAAGATTTCCGTATAAAATTTCAATAAAAATACATGAAAATGCACAAAAACTATAGTACATTTACAATTTTAGTTACTTAATAAATTTTAGCCGCAAAAAGTACATTTCCAACATTATATTTTGTAAAAATATGTGTTAAAAGCCATATTATACGTGTATACATTTTAATATTATTTTTCGCTCCATTTTTGTTTCGAACAAAATGCTCCGCCATTTATGCAACGAGTTCCACACATATAACGCAAACTTTTGCGGTTTAATCAGCTGTTCAAAATTCAGCTCTTTTTTGCAGTTTTACAGCAGATTTTATTGAGTGTGTATCTTTCTTTTTGTGAGACAGCATAGCCAGATCATCAATGAAGTCCGTATCTTCAGACAATCATCCATATTTGGGCAGCACTTTATCCAAAAAAACCAGCAACAAAGAACAAGCAATCTTGTCGAACACCATTCTTCACGGGAATAGGCTCGGTAAGCAGTAAGGCATATCTGTACAGAAAATTTTTGTGAGGGTGAACGTCAACAATGGCGAAGATTTCTGTGAATGACGGACAATCAGTGATATGTGAAGATGATACCAGTCAGTGGCAAGGGTACTCAGAGCCAATTGAAACGATCGATGGTCGAGGGTAAAGGCTCAGAGGTTCGAGGCACACGAAGGCCAAAACGTGCGTCACGACAAGAGAGGTGCGCGAGAAAGAGAGAAAAAAAGAAAAAGAGGCAAGGGGAGAGAGAGGCGAATCTTACACTGGATGATTTCCTATCTGCTGGTGACTGTGGCCATTTGTAATTCTAAAACACTCACAGCAAAAACGATTTGTAATTTTAAAATACCTTTGCATCAAATTCGCTGTTATAATATTAATAATAATAAGGCCTATAGTACCTTATTGGGACCAGGCGAGTCCTCATATTTCAGAGAAATTTCTAGGTATTAGTGGACCTACAGCTTATAGTGGATTCCGAACCACCACAGCTTTAATGGTTATGCGAATGAGTTACCAGTTCATTGAGCCCATCAAGTTGTGTTCAGTTTTTGCTGCAAGGAAACTGAATATCCTCTTCGACACGAACGCCATTCGAACGCCTTCTATCCCATACTTAAGTTTTTGCAGCCAGTATATTTTTTATAGCATAGCTCTGACGAAACATGTCGTAAATTACCTTGTATACCCTATTATTCATTAATAATAGCGCACACAATGCAATCTACCTTCTCGACAACGCTGGAAAAACGCAAGTTAATTCAATCGTCACGGGTCGGATTTGAACCCGTACCCTCTGGTTGATAGGCAGAAGCGCTACCGATCTAGCCACAAGGGCAGTCAAAATTCACTGTTCAACAATATTAATTTTGATAGGGAGTACTACATTTGCTCGAAACTCGGTTCCCCGAATCTCGTTTCCCCGAACACGTTTGCCCGAAGCTCGTTTCCCGAATGGATCGTTTCGATCGTGGAAGTACCATTCGGGGAAACGAGCTCCGGATAAACAAGCTTCGAGTTAACGCACCATTCGGAGAAACGTGCTACGAGCAAACATACCATTCGAGGAAACGAGCTTCGAGCAAACGAGCTTCAGGCAAACGAGTTTCGGAGAACCAAACTTCGAGCAAACGTAGTACGCGCATTTTAATAACATTTGACGTCAAATAAGATTTTATTAAGGACTCGTACCGAATCTGTATTGTGAGAGAATTGACAAAATGGCTGGTTCACTCCCCAACTACTTTGGCCATGAACCAGGGAATTCCAAGAACCATAGCTTGCACGGGATAGCTATAAAATATCCTCCTGCCCGTCTCTCGAAGTCAAAATGGCCTCAACTTGAATTCTGCCCTGTTGGGAAATGATTTAAAATATTTCGACTTGAGTTTTAGCAATATTTTTTTGTAATTCAAAAAACGGACTTTTAAGATTTTATACTTGTAAAATTCAAATTCCTATTTACTGTGTAAGGTTCCAGACACTTCAAGCGTCACAATTATGTCCTCTTCATAACGATGTTTGTTGGAGAAAGAAAGATTCAAAACTTTCACATCATCAAATGTCAGTTTCTTGGCCATACCCTTTTGAGGAAACTTTTTCATGACTTATTCCGTTGGAGGTCATCTATAAACCT
The DNA here is from genome assembly GCA_001014845.1 of Mochlonyx cinctipes. Classification (NCBI taxonomy): domain Eukaryota; kingdom Metazoa; phylum Arthropoda; class Insecta; order Diptera; family Chaoboridae; genus Mochlonyx; species Mochlonyx cinctipes. The sequence goes on along the minus strand of JXPH01038300.1, from coordinate 9,126 downwards.
TACCAACTTGTTGGATTACTTACTTTGGTTGTTAGGGGTTATCTGGAGGGGCTATTTGGAGAAGAATTAAGGTTTCAGGAGCCTGTTAGTTAACAGTTCATTAAACCACGGTATGTTTTCTCTACTTCTATTGCGTAGTCACCATGTTGAGGGCATATTCAATAGTTTCAACAAAAGCGTTAAAAACCAAAAAGCTATTATATATTTTTTCTTTTATATTTTCTGTAATGTGAACAGACAAAGCTCAATGTAAAAATATTGAAGAAAATCGGAATCAAGAAAGTCTGGTAATTGGAAGCAACAGGAACGGATGATATTAGCAAAAATTTAGCATAGGAACTGTTTTTTGGCACATAACAAAAGCTCATATTCCAAATTTGAGCTCATTCCCATCATTAGATCTCAAGAATTCTGGAGTTTCGGAAACGAGCCCTCAAATCCCGCTGTCCTAGGGTTGAACTTTAACAGGAACTGTTTTAGGATACTTACATCGAGATTATGTTTCAAATTTGAGCTCATTTCGATCATAACAACTCAAGATTTCTGGAGAATTCTTCAGACACATACACACACAGACTCTTTTTTGTTTTAGTTTTTTTAAGTTTGGAGCAAGTTTTCCCGAGGAACCAAAAATTTTTATAGTCTACTTAATACATGCATACACACTTCAGACGATTAGCATTCGGAATCTGAAAATTTCCCGATATTCGATTCCCATATTTAAAAATCCCGATATTCGGGAATCATAAATCAATGTCTCGAGTATCGACTTACGACTCTGGAGTTTTTTTGCAAATATCCCGAATAATGAAATCCTCCCAAGGAAATTCTGAATATTTTAATATTTTAATATTTTATAGCCGATGATCATATGCCTCCGTAGAAAATGCGTCAGATCAGCAGCTTTGGAAGCGAGAGATCACGGCATATGCTAATCTTTTTAACACGTTTTGGAAATCTAGGAATCTTTTCCGACAAAATTTGTTGGACGTCTGTTAGTCGGTTGGGCGATCCCACGATCCCTCGACCGCACGATCTGCCTATCCGAAACTTTTTTTGTCTCAAGAAAACTCCTAGAAGTTTTGTCCGATGGAACTGAAATTTTTTAGGAAGTATTCATTTGATAAGGACACGCGATCCATTCATATGAGAGCCCAATTAGACAAAGACTTCTATAGGCTCCCATACAAAAATTCGTCATTTTATCGATAAAACCGATATAAATAAAACATTTATTAATGAAATTTTGGCCAAGACTATTACATGGTATGGTACCCGATTTATGCCTACCCATTTTTAGCCCACTCAAAGGCTTCTGTGGGCTCCCACACAAAGTTGACATTTTTATACCAAAAATGATGAATTTTTATAATAAAACTGAGTCATCAATAATCTAATCAGTACGTCCCCCCTAATGGTACCCCTAATTAGCCAGAGCGACGTTAGGAGCGGAGGCATAGGAAAAAACTATAGAAGTTAAAGTCATGAAGCCGTATCGGCCTGGTTCTTTAATGATAAATTATTATTTTGAAACGTAATCGAGATAACCCGAATCATCAGGTTGTAATATTGTCCCGATTCAGAACCCAAATATTCAGCAAATGAAATATCGGGACTTTTATACCGAGATTTGGGACTTTTTTTGAAGTTGGTAGCTTTTCTTTTTATCTATAGTTATTTAGGGAGAAAGAAAGAAAGAAAAGCTAAAACACTACAGTCACGTTTTACAGGGAGGAAAGAATCTTCATGGAGACTTTACATTATAATTTTTTTTCCTGCAACACCATGTCTTTTCTACTACACAAAGAAATTAAGAAGAAAAGTAGTAAAACTCAGAAATAAATAACGCAATATAATAAAATGAATTATAATGTTATGCTCAAAACATTATTATAATGCTTGTACTATGCTACACATTTTATGTAAGTAGTGTATATACGAAGAAAAGGAAGAAAATATTATATTTTTACAAGAAGTTAACTGTAACAAGAAGAGGCATTATTTCTTCCAAACAAAACAAGTGTCGGTAGAATGATTTTCACTTTTTACTATAATATAGTTAAGTTACATTACAACTTTGAACAAGGTACAAATCGTATCCGTTTTTCACACGATATCAATTTCTCGTCAACATCCTGCTTTATGCTTATTATATGCTATGATACCCTATATGTAGAACACTACAAACCACTTTATTTTGTGTAATTTTTTTCGGCTATAAAATATAATTATCTGTAATGTTGTATACGCAATATTATCCATTTTCAAATTATTTTGTGTGAATGTATAATTAAATTAAATGTTGTAATTCGAACCAGAAATCATCATTTCCAAATTACGTGATTAGTGGATATCGAATCAAAATTTCAATAATATTTTATTGTTGTTTTTATTTTTATACCCGGGTCATTGTGTGTTCAGCATAAATTCTACTCTTAATGAGCTCTGCGATACTTGATGGATATCGATGGATAAAGATGATTGAATTTCAGTTCAAATTTGTTTCTTTTTCAGAAGCAATAGAACGAGTGGGTGATCTGAGAAAGGACTAGAGTTTGAATCGTGTAACAGACCCTTGTAATATTTGCTAGAACAAAGAGTCTGTTACGGACACTACCACACTAAAAGATAAAGTCAAGGTTAAATAGGAAATGAAAGAATAATTTATAGGAGTGAAGGTAGGGGGACAAGATACCGGTTAGGTGGAGCAAGGTTGGATGAAAATAAAGAAGTCTTGGTACCTGTGAATCTGTCTTGAGTCTCCCAAACCCCGGTCAACAAAAGTCGACATCCGACGAAACTTAAAAGATCCTTGATGAGAGAAAGGCAATCAAACTTACAATGCTCTCTCGTTTGACGCGACAAATAAAAGCTGAGTTCCATCGTCAACACGATGCACTGCAACGACTTAGCAGCCCAAGCATAGAATGCTGAAGCAATTCTAAACAACTATACAGAATCTCTAAAGATCATGCGAATCTGATAAAGAGAGGGTCGTGCCCGTCGTGAAAGGTAAGGATGGGAACATCCTGCATACTGAAAACGAGCAACTGCATAGGTGTTTTTCATACCGATCCAGGCCGCCCATTAACAACCAGCAAAATCCAGCTCCAGCACCCGTCATCATCAGTACGAGGATTAATCTCGAGCCACCCAGTAAAGTGGAGGTCGAAGAAGGGTTAACTTCTTTGAAAATAGAAAAGCTCCTGGCGTTGATGGTATCCCTCTTGGAGTCCTCCAAACTGACATAGACCTATCAACTGACATTTTCCATCCATTTTTATGTAATGTCTGGAACACTAACACGTTCCAAGTGACTGGAAACAGGGTTTGATAACAAAGATCCCAAAGAAAGGTGATATAAGTGACTGTAACAATTGGCGAGGGATCATGCAACAGTCCATTCCCGGTAAATTCCTGTGGACAATTATTTTGAAATTAATCAAAGCAGAGTAATTACGAAATAACAGACAGGCTTTCGAAAGTACGTATCTTGTGGCTAACAAATACAGACGCTCAGAATCATCATTGAGGAGTGTATCGAGTGGAACCGTTTGCTGAAAGTCGACTTCCAGAAAGCTTTTGATCTGCTAAAACAGGACGAAATTTGGAAAAGTTTAAGCGATAAAGGAGCTCCAGCTAAGATTATTGATCACAACTTCACTTGCCGCGTCGTACATCAGAATACTCACTGACCCTATTGCCGTGACGAATGGTGTTCGACAAGGATGCTTGCTATCTTTTTTGTTGTTCTTGGCTATGTTAGATGACGTCCGAGACTTGGAAAGTGACCGAATCAGTCACCAATAAAATTCAGACATTTATCAATCGATGTCTGCTGCAAATCTTTCGGATAAAATGTCCTCAATGAATGGGGTGACATTACAGCAACCGCTAGGAATCGAACGAGATGGAAAAATACTATCGGCCGGCTGTGTCTCACAAGGAGTCATCATAAGCTTTAAGTAAATAAATAAGAGAAATTTGTCTAAAGTTCTGACTTAGTTTGGTCTGGCGATCAAAAAATGTTAGGAAAAGTATTTAGGAAGCTTGTGTTTTAAGTCTGAGCTCATTTCAATTATTAAAACTCGAAATTTTTGAAAATTCCTGGTACATGGGATAGCCGCATCTCAAGGCGGACCCCGACTCCACTTTTGCAACAGTTTTCTTCAAATGGTAATTTAACATCACTTCTATCCTCAAATCGTAGTTTCCAGGATCAGGATTATTCAGCCCACTAAAAACAAAAAGTGTTGGAGGATATCCTTCATCCTTTACTTTCCTTACCTAAGTATTAAAAAATTGTAACTTAGGTTTTGTTACTATACTATACTACTCACCCAACTTCAACTTAATATACGAAATATTATTACATCACCCTAGATCAAAAACACCTCCAAAGTGTAAGAAAATAAAGTAATCTCGCATCATACATGTTACATGTATGCATATGATATTGTAATTGGATATTGATTTCCTTATGCTGCAATAAAATTTTACTTTTATTTCGTGCCATATGACCTGTTATATTCATAAAACATAAATTATTTAAACGAAAATTGAGATGTTTTATATACGAAAATATTATATTTTTCCCAACGGAGTAATGCTTCACTGGACATGGGTCGAGAGAGGACACGGGATTACATCTCGCACATAATATAACGTACAAGGGGTGAATCTGGATCTGAATGGCAAATTTTTCCTCCCCCACCTTTTCCTCTTTGTCCCTAATCCGATATTTTGACATTGATTTGTGATAATAAATTTATGGTTATTATTTCTGTATAAATTTTTCGATATTATTAGTCCCAGAGTGAAATCTGTTCATATTTTTTTTCTTTTTCTAATTTCAGAAATCGCATCCACAAACAACAACAAATTTAATTACGATCAAAAGAAAGAAGATTAATATCTCTGTTTCACATCAGGAAAAAAATATCTTTTCAACAAACAAACACGAACAATTTGTCAAAAACATATTTAATAATCAAATTACACTTTTTGATAAATCATTTGTGTGTGATTTGAGGAGAGGCAGATGAAGCAATGAAACGAAATGATGCTGCAGCGCAGTATAGGGTTTAATATGATTAATGATCGTAGGCACCGAGATCGACTTGAAACACTCGGAAATTATTTTGTTTAGTGAAAGATTACCTTTACCAAACGTTTTCAAAGCTATTAATCATCATTATGTGGCTCTTAATACCTCATATTTATAGGTTGATGAATACTTTTGGGGAATTTAAGAAGCTGCTGAATGATTAAATTTGTATGTTTTATATTTGTTCAACAAATTATTAATCTTTTCATTTTTCAGTTTAGTATTTTTCTTCGTGAAGCCAGTTGATGATGATGACTTGTCATTTAGGTGTAACATTATAGACTTATTGTGAAATATTTTTCACCATTTTATCATTAATAAAAATTATCTCACATTATGATTGTCACACCTAATATTAAATTGTTTCATAATAAATTACTATGTCTTGATATGCGTTTTATACCAACTGATGATTAAGTAAATTGTATCATTATACCACTTTAATTCTGCGTTGAATATCAATTCAGATTCAAGCCACAACATATTCTTGTGGAAATTATCCTTTAAAAGTTCCTAAAAAAGTTTGACAGTAGGTCATCAGTATCTGAGGTCTCCGTGTACCAGGAACTTCCAGAACTCTTGACTTCTAGTCATCGGAATGAGCTCTGGAATATAAACTTTTGGTAAGTATCCATGAACAATTCTTGAACAAGTTTGACCTTGGGACATCGGATCTGACAGCTCCTTGGTACCAGGAACTTCCAGAGCTCCTGAATTCTAGTGATTGGAATGAGCTCGAATTCGGAATATAAGATTTTAGTAAGTATCCTGGAACAGTTCTTGAAAAAGTTGACGCTGGAACATCGGGATCCGAGGGCTCCTAGATACCAGAAACTTCCAGAATTTTTGAGTTCTCGTGACCGGAATGACCTCAAATTTTGAATAAAAGCTTTTGGTAAGTATAACTGAACAGTTTCTAAAAAACTTTGACCCTGGGACATCGCTATCTTGGGGTTCGCAGGTATCAGGAACTTCCAGAATTTTAGGGTTTTCGTGATCGGAATGTGCTCAAATTTGGCATATAATTTTTTGGTAATTATTAAAGAGCAGTTCCAAAAGAAGTTTCACCTTGAAACATAAGGAGCTAAGAGCTCTTAAGGACCGGCCACTGCCTGAATTCTCGAGTTCTAGTGATCAGAATGATCTCAAATTTGGAATATTAGCTTACAGCAAGTATGCAAGAACGGGTTATGTGCTAAATTTGCGATAATATTATCCATTTTTGGTGCTTCCACCAGACTTTCTTCGATAACTCTGTAAATACTTTTCCGATCCCCTACAAAATTTGCACATATCATCTTTGTCGAAGTCTAAATCCAGTTCCTATCACAAAATATACAATAAATATGAAAGAAAAGCTAAATAATACAATTTGTGGTTTCTTACTCTCAGAGGAAAGTTCACACCGATTTGGCGAGTTGTTGCACGTTGAATTGTCTTCAATGGTTATTCGACACGTTGATTCAGCTTACACACGCTAAATATTTACGCTTCAAGATTTACTGCTCTTAAAATGCGAGTTACCCTTCACATTGTTGACGGAAAAAAGATGCTGGAACAGCGTGTTTTACACGACAATATATTTGCATCTACCATAAGGTTTTTGAAAGGGTACAGCAGGTGTATGCTCGCCATATCAGCGTCAAAAATTTATTTTTATTTTATTTGTAACCATTTTACTTAATGCTCAAATTTTTTTTGTTTTTTGTTTTCGTTGACTTCTGAGTTTGAACCACCAGCAAGCACCCACGCTAAATACACTCACCCATCATCTACCTAAACACCGTCCAAAATCTCTAAACATATTTTCCACAAACGCGTGGTGTGATCTGCACCGTCTGGTGCGGGGTGTGAAACAGGCCGATTTAACGCGCTCACACTCTTCACAAAAACTTGTCAACACCATCGATTTGGCATGTATAATCAGGCCAGTTTAGCCCAATCAAACAGAGGCTTCTATGGGCTCCGATACACAAGTTTGTAATTTTATCGATAAAAACTATGTAAATCAATGTTGACATTATGGTTCTTTAGTGTGGTTTTAGAAAAGAGAGCAGCATGTGATTCAAAATAAGTTGAATCAATTACAGTGACTGAAATATGTTAGCATCACAAGTGTGATGCAATTCACTCCAACAGCAGTACTCCAGGTACTTTTGAAACTTACACCTCTCCGCATACAGTTACAATTGGAAGCTCATTCTTCTTTTTGTTGACTGTTTTCCACTGCTCTATTCAAACCGTCTCATGGCACTGGTCATGAAAAGATTTGGGTACATCTTTAATCTTGGCCAGAATTGTCACTGTTAGGAGTTTTACCGTTGAGTTTCCTGGCAGGGATGAGTGGCTCAATGAACTTTTTGATAACAATTTTGATAGTACAAACTTCTTCACGGATGGATTACTATGCAGCGGCTTAGCTGGGCTGGTATTTATTTTGTATGTAGAAGTCTTCATCTCTTTGGGTACACTTGTATCAGCCTTTCAAGGTGAAACCATTGCGATTTTTTAATTATATTTTTTTTAAATTTTGCTGGACCCTCTTACATTACAAAAATGTGAAATAAAAAGTAAGTAAGAAATAAAAAAAATTGGCTCGCTTCTAGAGCTCAAAAACCTAAGTATTTTAAGTTTTTCGCAAATGTCTCCAAAATTGACAGTTTTGAACCTGTGGCGCGGGGTGCAAACATCATTTCAAAAATCCTAAAAAATCAGGGTTGCTACTGGGACCCAAATACAACACTTAATCGGTAGTGCGGGGCTCAAACCTCATTTTAAAAATCCCAAAAAAATCAGGGTAGCTAAATTGGTTCTAGAATGCAGGAAGACTTTGGAGGAGCTTTCTCGCAGCAATTGCGTTAGACTGATGGGAGTGCCTGGCCACTGTGACGTGGAGGGCAACGAACTATCTGACGTGTTTGCTTGACTTTCTGAACTTCCATCTGCCCCGGAGCCTATTTTGCCTATGTCAAAAACTAGTTTAGCAGTCACTTGACAGAGTGGGCAATCAGAAAACATGAGAGCTACGTGAATTCTATTCTGGGGTGCCGAAACTCAAAAATTTATTTTTCGTGACCAATAGGGTCACGTTCTAGGTTTCTGTTAAATCTTGACAGGAACAAATTAACTTTGACGGTTTCAATGATTACAGGACACTGTAAACTAAACAGCCATCTTTTTAGTAAGACCACCGTTCAACCTACTCTTTGCTGCGTTTATGGTGCTGATACTAAAACAGCGTTTCATATTCTCTGCAATTGCGACTACATTGCAAACCTCAGAAGAAAACTTTTTGGGGACTTTAACATNAACAGCCATCTTTTTAGTATGAACATCGTTCAAACTACTCTTTGCCGCTTTTGTGGTGCTGATGCTGGAACTTCGTTTCACATTCTCTGCAATTGCGACTACTTTGCAAACCCCGGAAGAAGACTTTTTGGTGACTTTATCATTAGTGCTAATAGTGTTCGTAGCATTGATGTTAGGGTTATCTATAAGTTTCTGATGAGTTGTAATTTGCCAAATTAATATGTAATCCTCTNCTGCAATTGCGACTACATTGCAAACCTCAGAAGAAAACTTTTTGGGGACTTTAACNCTTTTCTTGAAAAATGTTTAAAGTATAGTAATGTCAAAAAAT
>JXPH01038217.1:99-10855 GCA_001014845.1 Mochlonyx cinctipes | reverse complement strand
GTGGTTCGATGGGTTAGAGCGTAACAACCTATCCATCGAAACATCAAGGTACCTGGGTTCAAATCCCGCCAGAGCCATATCAACTTTAATTGAAACAGGGTTTTCAATATTGCGTGATAGGTCTGCCAAATAATAGCCGATACAATAAATACACAAAAAATACACTATACACTCCGAGATAAAAATAAATAAGCCGTGGTAATATGAAACAAATTTGGTCTGGGCCATAAACAAGCATCACTGAAAACCGAGAAGTCAAAAAACCAAAAAGAACAGTGTTTGATTCGCATCATATTTTTTTCAATCATGGAAAATTTTGAAAATTGGTGAAAAAGCAGCATTTGCGGGAAGTTTTGCTGAGTCACTTTTTTGCAAAGAAAACTGCAGCCGAAAGTTATTGTTTGCTCATGGAATAGTATGGCGAACATGCTCTTGCAAAAACACAGTGTTTGGAGTAGTTTCAACGCTTTAAAAGTGGCGATTTTGACATCAAAGACAAAGCGGGGGCCTGGACAGCCGAAAAAGTCTGAAGATGAAGAATTGGAAGCGTTACTCGATCAAGACTCGTGTCAAACACAAGAAGAGCTTGCGGAATCGTTGGGCGTGACTCAAGCGCCTAAAAACATTGGGATTCATCCAAAAGCAAGGAAGTTGGGTGCCATACGAGTTGAAGCTGAGAGACGTGGAAAGGCGATTTTACATGTCTGAAATGCTGCTCGTGCGTCATAAAAAGATGTTGTTTTTGCATCGAATTGTCACTGGAGACAATAAATGGATTCATTACGACAACTCAAGCGCAACAAGTCGTAAGTGAGCCCGGCCAACCAGCCAAAATCTACACCGAAGAAGAATATTCACGCTGCCAAGATAATGCTCTGTATTTGGTGGGACTAGAAGGGAGTTGTGTATTATGAGCTTCTAAAAAAGGGTGAAACCATTACTGGAGAGCTGTAACAAGAACAACTGGTTAGTTCAAAGAGAACATTGAAGGAAAAATGGCCAACATAACAATGCTCTGCCCCATGTTGCTCAAGCCGTTAAAAACTATTTGGAAAATAGAGGATGGGAAGTTCCGCCACACCCGCCATATGGTCCAGACTTGGCGCCTTCTGACTACCATTTGTTTCAGTCAATCAAGAGTGGACTTTCCGGAATACGCTTCACTTCAGTCAAAGGCATCAAAAATTGGCTCGATTCGTTCTTTGTTTCAAAAGATGACCGGTATTTTGGGATGGCATCCACAACTTGCCAGAAAGATAGGGGAATGTTGTAACTTTTAATGGACAATACTTTGAATAACAGAATTGTACATGATATTTTTTAATAAACGCGCAAATTTCCTAAAAAATTCCGGTTACTTATAGACCTAATAGAGATTCCTGGAACATAAGATCCCTCTGATCCCGATGTCCTGGGATCAAACTTTCTTAGGAACTATTCTTGAATAATTAAAATAAAATTATGTTCTAAATTTGAGCTCATTCCAACCACTACAACTCAAAAGTTCTGGAAGTTCCTGATGCATAGGTGCCCTTAGGGTGAAACTTTTGTGTGAACTGTTCTATTTGTCTGTCTGTATGTCTGTGTCCTCGACAACTCACGTTATTCTCAACTGAAATTATAAAATAAAATAAATAATTATAAATAACAGGCTGAAATTTTTTCTCGGGTCTTTTTTTATCAAAACTACGGAAAAGTTCGTTAATGTGCCGAATTGGGTCGTGCGGTTCAGTATCCAGGAACAGTTTCTAAAAAAAATTGACCCTGGAACATTGGAATCTTGAGGCCTATGTTGAAATGGGCTCAAATTTGGTACATGATGCTGTGGTATATATCAAAGAACAGTTCCAAAGTTTGACCCTGGGACATCTGAGGGGTCCTATAAACCACGAGCTACTAGAATGAGCTCATGTGGAGTATAAGCTTAGGGTAAGTATCCAACTGTTCCTAATGTCGTATTTTAACGTTTCGTTTTTGGTTGAAACAAGATCTTGTTTCATTCAAACATGGTTCTTGTTTGTCTCAACTAAAATCTCACACTGAATTTTTGACAAAACAAGTTTGTTGGTCAGAAATAAGATCTTAAGATAATTGGGGTTTAAGTGTTTTTAAGTGTTTTTAAATGGATTTTAATGTTTTTTAAATGATTCACACTTTCACACTTTTTTTTAGTCTTTTTAATGCAAAGTGGACATTGGACTGGCATTTCAAAATTGAAATGGTTTTTTACAGTGTAAATAAAATCGAACAATTTTTGTTGTGGCCAATAAGCCAAGCGTGATTTTGTTTTTCCCAAACAAGATTTTGTTTGAGAAAACAAAATCGTTTGCATAGTTTTTTGGGAGCTTTTCCAAGCATTTTTCATTATTATTGATAAGGTAGATTGCCTTCGGGGCGATATTATGAATGAGTAATATGGTAAACAAGGTAATTTCCAACATGTGTCATCAGAGACATGCTATCAAAATTATACTTGCCAAAAACTTAAGTATGAAATAGAAGGCATTTAAATGGACACAACTTGATGGGCTCAATGAACTGATATCTCATTAGCATAACCATTAAAGTTGTGGCGGGTTTAGAATCTTCCACTTATACCTAGAAAGTTCTCTGAAGAATTCGGACTCGCTTGCTTTGTCTAGGCTATTACAGGCCTGATTATTATTTTTCATTCATCGTATTCTACAGAAAAAATCTCACAAGCTCCACTCAAGAATTTGAACCCCGGACTTCCACCGCTTAGTCACTGAGTATGTTATGAAAAGCGTTACTGTTGACATATTACCCTCATACTGAGAGTATGTGGGTAGTAGCAGTATGCTTTTCCAAATTCAATCCTTAAGTACGTACGCCCGCTTACAAAATTATAATTTTCAATTGTTTATTTTTCTGTTGTTCAGTCCAAACGTAAGCTACATTAACTTTTTGTAAGTAAATACAAAGAATAAAAAGTTGAAAGAATTTTATAAGTGGGCGTAAAAGCTAAAGTACGCGGCCCACCTTAATAAACAGTTTGGAAAGTTTTTTGATATATTTTTTCATTAAAAACATCGTGACGGTTCGACTGATATTATGGTGTTAGAGGGTGTCTGTTTCTAGATAGGAATTTTCTTTCATTTACCGACACGAAAACTCCAATTGCACCCACAATATACAATACCCAGTTTCATTAAAATACAAGCATCCATCCGTGCATTTATTTCTAAATACACATCATCATCATCATCTTCATCATCATCATCATCATCATCATCATCATCATCACAGAATAAAATCTTTATTAAGCAGAGTAGTAAGTGTATAATTAAAAAAAATCTGAATCTGAAATTACACAACACGAATCTCATCTCAAACATGCATCGGAAAATTGTGCATCTCCATTGTGCTTCAACAGTGTTTTGCATCAAGTTGAAAACGCGCCAGTTGAAGGAAAGCTTTATTCAAATCTAGTCAAGAATTTTAAATTCGTTTTAAAAAGAAGTGCTGTAATATTATTAAGGAAGAAAGAAAACTTTTCTTCTCTGTTGTGTAACAAAAAAAGTTAAAAAAGAAGAAGAAGAAGAAAACATGAAAATTTTAAAGAGAGTGTAAATGTGGATCATGTAATTTTATTTCATTTTTTCCATTCTCATGAAAAAATGGATAAAAGACTTTTCAAATTGAGGAAAGTTCTGTGAGTATACACTGTTTTGTTTAATATGTATGGATGGTAAAGGTTAATGGGGTGCCAAAGGTTAGTGGAGCCAAAAAAATTGATTGATGAATTGCTACAGGTGGTTCTGCTCTCTAATATACCAGAGAATATTAATACATACACAGAAAAACGAGTGGATCTAAATATTAGATAAATTGCTCAAAATACACGTAAAACCGTGCCCAATTTTTCAATGTGTTCGGATCTTAAAAATGGTGAAATTGTACAAAAATAAAGAATTTTTTATCTATTTTTGTGAGATAAAAAAAACAATTTTAAATACATCAATTCAACAATCTCATAATTTTAGATCTTTTAACTACGCATTTTAGATTAAAGAACTTACAAGAATAGATCAAAGCAGCGAACTTTATTTGAAATACGTGATCTAAATAAACGTGTTCTCAACGTGATAAATAAATTCACATAAATTCATTGTTTATCAACTTTAACTTCGTTTTAATTTTTGACAATGTTTTTAACCTCAAATTATATTTTCATTTTGCGTAGGTACTGCTGCTCCAACGAAGTATAACGTTCGGGTAACATACTTGGGGATAAGAATTATACCGGCACAATTGGTCTTTCACAATCGTTTCCAGAGACATTTGTACTCAAAGGGCAATTGTCTCAGAGGATAATTGTATGGGAAAAATTGTCTGGGCAACAATTGTGCGTGGAAAATTGACCGCAAACCATATGCTTGCGAAAACCGATTGGAAAATATTATGTTCATGGAACATAATGTTACGTCGCTCAAGCATAATATTACGTTGATGCAACTCAAAGAATGACGACCAGGTGGTTGAGTGGTTAGCATACTAGCCTATCATCCACTAGGTTGAGGGTTCGATTCCCGTACCTGCTTCTGTGTTTATTTGAATTAGAATATTGATTTTCAGTTTGTAATAAATCTGCATTATCGATATTTCTATAAATAGAACACAGAACAGTCAGTCTGTGAAATATGCATACACCTACTACCATCTACAATTATATGACCTATGATTGTGGTGGTATATGTGTGTATGTCAGGTTAGTCAGTTTCCTTGCAATAAAAACTGAACATGACTTGATGGGCTCAATGAGCTGGTAACTCATTAGCATAACCATTAAAGTTGTGGTGGTTCGGAATCCACTATAAGCTGTAGGTCCACTAATACCTAGAAAGTTCTCTGAAATATGAGGACTCGCCTGGTCCCAATAGGGTACCTATAGGCCTTATTATTATTATTAACTCAAAGAATGCCTTCTAGTTTTAGTAAGTTATGTTACTAGAACATAATATTACGTAACCAAAGCATTAAAAGTAACGTTGTCGTAGCATTTTCGAAAATTCGTTATGGTGTCGTGAAACATCGCGTTCTCTCAATGTAACGTTTTTTCAGAGTGTCTGGTTATAAGTATGACGTATTGGAGCACATTAATTTCAACGTGGCATTTTAAAAACTTTAACAAAATTATTCTTTTTACGTTGATTTAAATTTAAAGTGTGTTTGTGTGTCATGTGTCATGAACATCTGATGCTTTTAGGTAATGTTGTAACAATTGTAACCTATATAAAACAGTTGTAAGATAAGTTTCTAGATTAAAAAAAGTTTTATCTTTTGTTTTGTTTTCAAAAAGCATCGATAAGATTTTTAATTAAAATTGCTATATACGAGACTCGGTTCGGTGTAAGTAAGACCAAACCAGTTACATGAAAGTGCCTTACTAAATACGAAATATATATTATCTTGTAAACGAGCTAGGTTGCGACAAACAAGATCTTGTTTGGGACTTTAAAAAAAAAAATTATATCAAAATAGCAATAGAGTCGGATAAGATAAGTTATTTGAACAAGATGCCAAATAAGGTACCTTGTTGGAACAAAACCAATGAAGATATTGTTTTTCATACTACTCTTGTTTCTCTCAAACAAAAATACTTGTTTGTACCAAACAATATTTTGTTTGTGCTAAATAAAATTTATTTAACCGGTATCAGAGCCTACGGATCCCGATGCTCCAGGGTCAAACCTTTTTAGGAACTGTTCTTTGATATTTATGAAAAGCTTATAAATTTGAGCTTATGCCGATCACGAAAACTCAAGAAATCTAAAAGTTCCTGGTACCTAGAAGACTGCAGATCGAAATGTTCCAGAGTCAAACTTTTTTAGGAACTGTTCTCGGATACTTACCAAATGCTTGTATTCCAAACCTGAGCTTGTTCCGATCATGAGAACTCAAGTATTCTGGAAGTTCCTGATACCTAGGAGCTCCTAAATCTCGATGACCCAGGGTCACACTTTTTAAGAACTGTTGTTGGGCACTTACCAAAAGCTTAAGCTTAGGAGCCCACAGATCCCAATATCCTAGGGTTAATCTATTTTAGGAACTGTTCTTGGATACTTACCAAAAGCTTACATTCTAAATTTGAGCTCATTTCGACCACTAGAACTCGAGAATTCTGTTAGTGGCCGGTACCTAGGACCCTCAGATCACAATGTGCAATAGTCAAACTTGTTTAAGGACTGTTCTTGGATACTTGCCAAAAGCTTGTATACCAAACCTGAGCTCATTCCGTTCACGAGAACTTAAGAATTCTGGAAGTTCCTGATACCTAGGAGCTCCTAGATCCCGATATGCTAGGGTCACAGTTTATTAATTACTGTTCTTGAGCTCATTCTGACCACTAGAACTTAATATTTCTGGAAAATTCTGATAAAGTTTCTATGGGGGCCCGTGTTCCGATTTGGTTCATTAACGAACGGCTGTCATGAATTGGACAGCAAGTTCTCGTAAATCGGGTAGCGAATTTTGTAAATGGTAAGCTATTTAAGGTAAGCAAACAGGTTCATAAAGTGGGTCGCAAGNTAGAACTTAATATTTCTGGAAAATTCTGATAAAGTTTCTATGGGGGCCCGTGTTCCGATTTGGTTCATTAACGAACGGCTGTCATGAATTGGACAGCAAGTTCTCGTAAATCGGGTAGCGAATTTTGTAAATGGTAAGCTATTTAAGGTAAGCAAACAGGTTCATAAAGTGGGTCGCAAGTTATTTTTTTCCTGTAATCCGGGTAGCAAAGTTTAAAAAATATAAAAGTCTGTAAATGGGGAGCCAAAAAAATTGTAAATGGGATTCTAAATAATTTTGGTAAAATGTTCAGCAAATTTGGTTAATTGAAAGCAAATTCGGTAAAGGGGTGACAATTTCCGTAATTGATTCGCAAAATTTGTAAATAGGGTATCAATTTACGGAAATTGGGTTCTAGTATAATTGGCCGAAGGATGTTTGATCGAAAAACATTTGGCTGAAAGGAAAAAAATGGAAAACACAGTTGTAGGCATGGCCTGGACATTTCATNTTGAAAGCAAATTCGGTAAAGGGGTGACAATTTCCGTAATTGATTCGCAAAATTTGTAAATAGGGTATCAATTTATGGAATTGGGTTCTAGTATAATCAGCCGAAAGTCATTTGGCGGAAGGATGTTTGACCGAAAAACATTTGGCCGAAAAGGAAAAATGGAAAACACAGTTGTAGGCATGACCTGGGCATTTCAGGGTTGATTACAGACAGAAACCACGCAAATGACCGAGGAACACAGTGGTAAGTATAGCCTGGGTATTGCTGAGTTGATTATGCGACAGAACCCAGGCAAATGACCGGGAAACGCAGTGGTAGGCATGGCCTTGACATTGCTGAGTTGATTATGTGACAAAACCCAGGTAAATGACCGGGGAACACAGTGATGGACCAGGGAACAAAAAGTTGCTGCCCATTTACAAAAATAGTTACCCGAAAACTTGACTAAAAATTTGCTGCCCAATTTACTTTACGACCTATTTACAAAAATAGCTGAACATTTAAAGGAAACAACATCAGGTACAAATATATGCTTCCCATATTACAATTTTAGCTTCCCACTTTCCAAATTTAGCTTCCCTTAAAAAAAGCTGATCTTTTACAATAAAACCAGCCAAATCGGACGAAAATTACATGAGTTATCGAGGACACAGAAATACGACAGACAGACGACAGACAGACATACACACAGACATTTTTTTTTGGTTTGTCATGTTACAGACCATTTGGAGCAACTTTTCCAAAGGAACCAAATTTTTTCAAATTTTACTGAATACATAGACTTTTCTTTTCTATCATATCTATAGATGAGAGAAAAGCTAAAAAGTTCAACCAAAAATTTACATTGCACAAATCCTTTTTCCAACATGTTTTGGACCTCCAGGAGTCATTTGCGAGGAGGTCTGTTGGTCTGGTGGTTGTAAGTTTGATTTCAATCCTTTCGCGAACTCCGATTTGGCTAAAAATTTGGCAGAAAGAGTTTTTAATAGAGACTTATTGATTTTGAGTCCAATCTGACAAAGACTTCTGTGGTTGACACTTTTACTTTTTTATATCAAAAATGATTAATTTTTGTTATAAGATTGATTAATAATCATTATAATTGCACCCCTAATTAGCCATAGCGACTATATAAGTTAAAATCGTGGTTGGCCAGTATCTAATTGAAAGATTTCCGAAAATTTGTATTTTGAAATCTCTGAAGTTTTCATTGTATTTTTCAGAAAAATCGTTAAACGGTAACTACGATAAACATTGTGGTTTTTCTCGGAAGGCACACTTCTCACTCCAAACCAAAGAAAATAAAACATTAGGGGTTGTCTTTTATTTCCCAGAACAACGGAGATAATTGAATTATAAGAAAATTAAAGTTTAATTTCACCTTTTTTAAACTGAAAAACGTAATCTTAAGAAGAAGACGAGAATATGTAGGCGCGTGTTTTATTGGAACAATATATTTTTGCTCTTTTTCCATACAAGGGCGGGCGTGGGGGTGGTGGGTGTTGATGATGAGATGTATCAATTTAATTTTCTAAATTTCGATATTCATTCACTGGTGCTGATACGAGGATGATGAAAACGGTGATGCTGCTTCTCCGAGATTATTAGGAACAGGAACAAAAAACATATCTTGATTGAATTTGGATTTCGTGGAAACTTGCTCATAATGAGTTTCAAACAATTTTTTGATGACATGAACGTTTTATTATTCCATTCCATGTCATTCCTATATTTTATTTACTTTTCGGTTTGGCTCGGTTTTCGATGTTCACTTGAGCGAAAATAAAAATAAAAATGAAACGTACACAGATTTTGTTCGTATGAGTAGAGATTTTACTTGGGATTCTAATGATGTTTGTCTTTTGCTTCATTTGTAACTCCAGTAGGAATCAATACAAATATTGTTATGCTAGTCCAGCAGATATATACTTTGTTGACGTAAGTTCTGATATATTTTTACTTTAAATTCTAAAACTGGTGAAAGTCATGCGAATGGTCCAAAAATGAAAATTGCCCAAAACAACTTTAAAATACGTTTTGGACCCCTAGGAATCATTTCCAACCAAAACTGGGTCTACGTTGTTAGTCGTGTGTCTATCCGTTTTTCCGCAACTTTTTCTGTGTCTCTAGAAAACTTCTAGATGATTTGTCCGGTCGAGCTGAATTTTTGGATGAAATATTCATTTGATAAGAGAGTTCATTCGGATTAAGGCTTCTGCGGGCTCCCTTTTGTATGGGTCATTTTATCGATAAAACGATATAAATCACACATTTTGGCCAAGATTATTAATTGCTACCCTCTACCAATTTTTAGCCCAATCGGACAAAGGCTTCTGTGGGATTCTATGCAAAGTTGACATTTTTATACCAAAAAGGATTAATTTTTATAATAAAGCAGAGTGACCTCATCAACAATCAGTTCGTCTCCTCTATTGGTGCCCCTAATTAGTCGGAGCGACGTTTGTTAGGAGCGGGGGCATAGGAATATGAAGAAGTTAAAGTCGTGAAGCCGGATAGGGCTGGTTCTTTCCCGTACATTTTGCGTGATGGGAATTAGATGTAAATAAAAATGCAATATTGCTACTACATTGATAAACTTCGTATATAATTTACAAAAAACTGAGAAACGGATTATTGGGGGACTCTAAGGCCAGATGGTCAATTAGAGATACAAATTTTGTCCAATAAATTTTTTTCTTTTGATTTGATCTATTATTCGTAGAGTAACATTAATAATAATGCCAGAGGAACCAGGCCTGTCCTCACCTCATATTTCTCAGAGAACTTTCTAGGTATAAGTGGATCTACAGTAGGGTAGTTCTTATTTTGAGAATTTTGGAAAGTTCCCAATTACTATACAGCTATGATGTCCTACAGGCATAAAAAAAATCCTCAAATTTTTTAAGCAAAATCGGTAGGGTTTGCTAAGGCCAAATCAATAAACAAATTTGTAAGAAAAGGTAATTAATTATTTTTTTCCTGGCATACTCTCTTTGAATTGCATTTTTTTGGGTAGGCCTAAGCTTGCCCTTTTCAATGACACTATGTTTAATATTAGAAGTCGAGTTATTAAATATTTTTGGGGCATCATGCGACATCAAGTAAATAAATATTTTGAATTTTGGACAGACATAAATTTAAAAAAAATTATATCTCTTAAAGTACTAGAGCTACAGCTCTGTATAATATGGAAATTTTTTAGATAAAAATATCTAGTTTAAGAGAAAAATAACTAGTATAAGCCTTTTGCTAAGGTTTTTTCAGTTATGGGTCTTTTCTTAGAACTAGGGGTCAATATTTAAAAATTTTCACAGAAACTGNCTTAGAACTAGGGGTCAATATTTAAAATTTTTCACAGAAACTATTATCTAAAAAATTATAACTTTTAAACTAAAAAAACTACAGCTTTGTCTAATGCATCAAACTTTCAGATAAAAATGTTGTGTTTCAGAAAAAAAAAATAGTTTTTATGTGCCTTTTGTTACGAGTTTTTCAGTTAAGGGGCTTCTCCTAGAACTAGGGGTCGTTTTTTATGTTTCAAACCCGATTTTCTCGAGAACCATTCTTTCAAAAATATGTTTTAGAAAGGTATTTTGATTTTTTTAGAGAATATTTAGATTTTTGACGAAAAAAATGTAAACCATACTATAAAAATGTGGAATGAAAAGTAAAAATCAATGGGTCGCTTCTAAAGCTCAAAATCTTACGAATTTTAAG
>JXPH01038204.1:0-12930 GCA_001014845.1 Mochlonyx cinctipes | reverse complement strand
AATTATTTCACTAATTTTTTCAATCAATTTCACCGATTTTTTCAATCAATTTCTTCGATGTTTCCTATCAATTTCATACTTTTTACAATAATTTGTTCCCGAATTGGAAGCAATTTTTTTTAAATTGAAGGAAAAATTTGCTAGAATTACTTGAAATAATCAGTGAAATTGATTAAAATAATCGACAAAATTGGTGAAATTTATTGGAAAAATCGGTGAATTTGATTGAGAGATCGGTGAAATTGATTGGAAAAATCGGTGAAATTGATAAGGAAAATCTTAAACCGATATTGAGATTGCATATATCAATAGAAAGCAAAATAAAACCGTGGGAAGAACCTGGATTATCTCACTGTCTTATTATGTATTAGATTGGAGTACCGGTACTTTATTGTAGTGAAAATCCATAAGTACCTAAAAATAGCGATTAGGAAGGCTATATGCAGAATGATGTCCGGTAGCCAAGTAGAAAATTAGTAATGAAAACCCGTTCTCATGTTTTCAAAAACAAAGGGTTCAGGTTGTAACATTAGTATTTTAGCTCTGGTACGTAATAAATCGGCCCCTTTTAGGCGAAACCGCTTAGCAATGGGGTTGGGGTAGGTGAGGTTGTCTAATTGACCCTCTGTTAGTTTATATCCAATTGTAATTCAATGGCACTTGAGAGAGGAAAAGCAACGCCCACTGACAGATGCCGTTTAACCTGAAGGTGAAGGTGAAATTGATTAGGAAAATCTGTAAAATTGTGTACAAGAATCGGTGACTTTGATTAGAAAAGTCGGTGAAATTGATAAGGTAAATCGGTTAAATTCATTGAATACTTCGGTAGAATTAAGAGTGATGTTAGCTTCGCATTTTCTTGAAATTCACCACGTTTCTCAACAAATCTTAAAAAACTACAGAATAAATCTGCGAATCGCTTTTACCGATTGTGTCATGAACTAAACAAACAGAATTATTCGGTGGTACAAGTTTAGTCTTAAAATCAGTTAATTTCATCGAGAACTCTTTAACTTTTTTTCATCAAAATCGGCTTGTAGAAAAAACATAGCAAGCAAATTCCCGGAGATAAGGTGATTTTTTTAATATACTCAGTGGACCCTATCAATCGGACAAAGGATTTTAATGTACTCAAACTAAAAGAGAACCAATTTTATATTGCATTAGTTATATTTTAGGCGAACCTAGGCTCACTTTTCTTATTTTTATTTAAAAAAAAACGGATCTCAAAACCTTTAGGAGCTGTTAGCTTGTCCCAAAATTTTACCGATTTCGCTCATATTTTTTTACAATTTTTTTGTTATGTTTATGAGATGGTGGTCCATTATAAAAAAAAGTTATGACCTTAAAAAACCACCCTAAAAATCAGCTTGACAAATTAGGCTTTTCTTCATCCCCAAAATGGATTAGCTATTTTGAGCCTATAATATTTGACAGCTCCCACTTCTTTTGGTTTTTGGGAAAAAAAATAAATTCAAATTTATTTTCTTCATATAGTGACGGAGTATTACAAAATGCCAAAAATGTACATTTACGACGATTACGACAAATGTTTTGAGGAATTCAATGAGAAAGCAATTTACTGTTTGGTGGATACTGTGATAACACCGAACGAAACTGCCTTAATTTGGCCAATTATTCAAAAATTCACAAACGATTCTAAACGCCATTTTCGACACGATAGAATTCAGAGAGGAATTTGCATAAATTGGTGCAAAAAGTTGATGGCGAAATACGATAAGTTGACACAAATGGAGTATTTCTTGAAGAAATTCAACGATTCTTATGAGGCAATGAGCAGGAAAATTTGCAATAATTTTTTTTTTAATACAAATTCAATTTCAGATCGATTTCGACCCCAACACATTCCGACAAGCGCTAGATTGGAGGATTAGATACAATAAATTGGTCAATCAATGTGTTAATTTTGAATTAAAGCGACAATATAAAATAATGGGATATTCAACTGTTGAATACTGTACGACAAATACGGAACGGGAAGAGATTGGTAGGAAAAGTTCACGGAAGGATCTTGAAAAAAAAAATCTGTTATATTTTATTAATATTTATTTCAGATTCATTAGATCTGACATTCCTCGTCATTTTGATTATTTTATGCTTCATTACAATTCTATCAACGTCCTACGACTATCGGTTGAAAAAACTGCGGAATTATTCGGAGAAAAGTTCGGAGCATTACAAAAACCCTGTAACAGGATCAAGTCACAAAAATTTAGATTTTTCATTTTCAAAAAATTCAAGTCTTTTTCTTTCAGTTTCTCGGAAGTTGGTGGCGTTTTCCCTGCCTCGAAACTGGTATCTGTTGACAGGAAAAAGGAAATCAATTCTAGCAAAAGATCTTCGGTTCATTCAAACGCTCCGATTTTTGACAATGTACCTGGTGATTGTGGGGCACAGTGTCCTTTTCAACAGTATTTTTCCGATAATTAATCCACAGTACATTGAAAAGGTTCTCAAAATTATTTTTTAGCTGAAATAATTTTACAAAGACCACTATTTAAAGAATTATTACAGAGTCATCACGATGCTGCTGATTAATGGAATCACGGTTATTCAAACGTATTTTACAATAAGTGGGTTCTTACTGGCCGTACAGTTTACGAGTTTTGTAAATAAGAATAAAGTTTTCTCTGTGAAAAACTTTTTTGGTGCCATCGTGTACAGATATTTTAGGTAAGACATAACAATCTGTATGAACCTGCATAAATAGTAGTGTGACCCGACCTAGTCTGATTTTAAGTCTCACCCCCTCAAAAGTTTCGTCTTGCAATTCTATACTTCCTCCAAAATTTTGAGCCCGATCGGAAAAAATTTGGGATGTGCTACCGGTTATGCTGATGATTTTGTAATCTTGGTTGTCGGGAAATTTCTGGACACCGTTTGCGACAGAATGCAAGTTGCATTGCGAATTGTCGAGGAATGGTGTCTTGAAAATGGACTGATGGTCAATCCGGGTAAATCCGATCTTGTACTTTTACGAAGTGCAGAAAATTAGAGGGGCTTAGGCCTCATCTTTTGTTTAATCAGCAGATTAAATTGGTCAGTGAGGTGAAGTATTTGGGAGTTATCCTAGATAGTAAACTGAACTGGAATCAACACCTCGAACAGAGGCTCATTAAGGCATGTCGTGTCTTAGGCCAATGTCGTCGTGTAATCGGAAAGAACTGGTGTATAAAGCCTATGTACTTCAGGTGGATGTACACGATGATTGTACGGCCAGGCCAATTCTCATGTACGGTGGACTCGTTTGGTGGCAGAAGGGAGACCAAAGTTCGGTACAGGTTAGGCTCAATCATTTGCAAAAGTTAGGTATAACGGGTGCTCTTGGCTCGACTCCAACTGCTGCCTTGGAGATATTACTGAATTTGAGACCTTTGCACATACAGCTGCAAATGGAAGCTCGTTTTTCTATTATCAGACTGTTCACGATCAATCTGTGGTCACCACCTTCTAAGGTGTAAGGTCATTGCAGAACTTGGGGCTCTTTAATCAAGGAAATGCCCTTCATTCTAGCTCCTAAAGACCAAATCTGTAAGATGAATGTAACCAAAAGGAATTTTAATGTTTTCTTTCCATCTAGAGACCATTGGATCTCTAATGAAATTAGAGATCAATTACGTGATCATATAGTAGTTTTCACGGATAGATCGCTTTGTGAAGGTTCTGCAGGCGCCGGTATTTACTGTGCTTCAAGCAGAAGCACTGGCCATCGTCTTTTCACTTAGTTTGCAACTGTCCGTCGTTTGCTAACAAACGCAAGCGAATATTAGAAGATTTCACAATCAATGCACGTGCCTATGCACGCTTGGAAATAAATAAGATTTGCAAGTTTATTAGCATTTGCCAATTTCCTTTGTGAGGGTTGTAAAAACTCCTTGAACATTATTTTTAAAAATTCAATCTCTCTATTCCTATAACCCTTCCTTCATCCTTATTTCCTTCCCATTTGGGGGTTGAGTACAAAGGGCCCACCTTGAGGCCTTGGTGCGAGTTTTTGGTTTGGTCGGCTTCTCTGACCACCCACCCCACTTACAAATCCATCCATCCATCGAATCTGAAAATTGACATATAAGTTTCTTTTGAGTACACTCATCAATTGGAAATTCTTGAAGTCCAATTGGCCAAAGCCTATTATGGACTCTAGTACAAAAGTAGCTGAATTTATCAGTTTTTAAGCCATAACTCTATTGTTCAAGGTCTGATTAAGCTCAAAATTGGTATGTGATTAATTTATTATTTGATTGAACCCCTAAAATTTTGTGCTAAATCGGTTGAAGGCTTTTATAGGCTGCAGTACATACAAATTTAATACAATGGTATTTTAACCATAACTTCCGTTCATGTGCATGATAATTGCTCAAAATTTGCACCTATTATGTTCAATAGCGGTTTTTTTTAAATAATATTGATAAAGGAGTACAAGTAAATGTATTTTAGTGTAAAATAATAATCATTAATCAACATAACGAAATGCAACCTGCATTCTGTCAAAAACAGTGCCAATAAGATTACCTACAACTAAAATCACAAAATCATGAGCATAACTAATGGCCAGAAACTTCAGGCTATCAAGCCCATACAATAGTCCATCGATTACTAAAATTCAAAAACAGGAAAAGACACCTCCTTCTGGACAACCTTTAACCGGAATCATGTTGATTACAGTTCCTCGAGCTCAGCTAAAAGAGTACGTTGACCCAACATGTTCACAATCCATCCTACAAGATACAACACCAATGCCATGGTCCAATGCTGCATTGGCAATAACTGCAGAGGATGTGTTATCAAAGGCTTCCTTCACTTCCAGAAAAGCACCAAGGCACACCTCACAATTGTCAAAGGCTTTTTCAATGGTGGATGTTAGTTGGTGCAGTGCTGTCTCAGTGGATGTGCCCCTTCATAGGCATACTGCATAGGATGAATTGGATAACTAAGCAGAGCATTAGTTTTCAGTAAAAACGATGTGAGACTAATAAGCCTAAAACTTTTCGATTGACTTGACTTTAACTGCCTGTCAACATATGGAATGCAACCCAAAGCCAGACTGGTAGACATAATGTCTAATAATGGTTTCCAAATAATTTTCTTCGCCTTTTGGAGCAAGGCTGAGAAAATCCTATCGGGTCCCGCAGACTTAAAAGGTTTGAAACTATAAATGGCGCAGATTATGTTATGTTAAGTTACAATATTGTTTATTGTAGCGGAACCAACCTGAAGAGTCCGACCGTGGCGCAGAGTCACCTTTGGATGAAAATGAAGTCCCAAGGGGTCAATACAGCCAGGAAAATAAGTCTCCAGCAGACAGCGTACAATCTGAGTCTCATTGGCTGCAAATACACCACTTAGCGGCACAACCGAGTCTATCTGTTGATCTGGACACTTTGAGATTAGTTTATGCAACCTGGCGGTGGCAGATAAACTATTTATTTCAGTGCACATAATGTAAAATGATTCTCGAAGGGATTTTCTAATTTCTTATTTATAAAGCTTGAGATTTTCATTATAATTATTGTCTAGCTTACGCCGGTTCCATGATTTTCTACAGTTCCTTTTAAGCTTTTCTAGCTTCATGTTACTGAAATTGTTTTATGAACTCTGGCTGGGCAGGGCAGCGTGTCTCAAAGAATGTTGAAATGGCTTCAGATAACTCTGTTGCCGAATTCTCTAGCTCATGACAATTTGTAATATTTTTAGACCATCAGCCTATTATTTTTCCTGAGAGTAAACTCAAGAATTTATCCCAGTCAGTTTTTTGGGGATTTCTGTGAAAACTCGGGTCCGCTGCGTCGCTTGGCAACATGAACAGGATCATATTATGATCAACAGTTGCTGATTTCTGTGACCAAATCGAGAGAGCAAAGCGTAATATCGATCACCACCTGATTGATAAATCTAAAAATTTCAGAAAATTTTTCATCAAAATCGGCTTGTAGAAAAAAAATAGCCAGCATAAAACTGAAAATTAGGTGATTGTTTCGACATTGAAGGGGTAGCAAGAGGATACTAAATTTAATCCCCAAAAATAAGAGGGAAAATTATTTTTTAATAAATTTCCAATACTTTAATCCACTTTTTCATATTTTTTGTTCGACAACCTTCCAAAAACCCCTTTTTTGACGGTTTTTGGCTGGTAGCACAATTTTGGAGGAAGTAATGAATTGAACTTTTGAGGGGGTAAGACTTAAAATCAGATGAAGGTATAGGTATTTTGGGGCCACCCTAATAAATAATTATCTTTGGACAAGAGAATTTATCTATATTCCCCTACTTCAGGCTTACCCCAACTTACCTTTTCATGATTCTCCTGGACGCAACTTTTTTAATTAAAATACAAGACGGTCCTGTTTGGAAAAGAATTTCGGAGACCGAGCGAACTTTTTGTCGAAATAATTGGTGGACAAATCTTTTGTACATCAACAATTACATCAAAGTTAGTGAACCGGTGAGTACTTGTTGCTGTATATTTAACCCACTTTAAAACTAATTTATTGAAAAGTGCCTCCAACAAGGTTGGTATTTGGCCACAGATTTTCAACTGTTCATTGTAGGATTGGCGCTTTTAACGAGCACGTGGATGTTTAAAAAGCTTTTTAAATCACTTTTTGCAGCCGCCATATTCATTTCCTATTTTGTTCCAGCATTCGTAACGTACGTTAATGAATTTGAAGGGGTTGTTATGATTGCTCCAGAGTAAGTTTCTTTATTATTAAAGTAATTTTTTTGATTTTATAGAAAAATTTATTTTAGAGCCTCAAAATACGTGTTGTGGTATGATAAAATGTATAAAAACATGTACATTCCAATGCACACAAACACTGGAAGCTACTTAGCGGGAGTTATTGCCGGTCTTTTGTATTGTTCCATGAAAGAGAAAGGAGTTGATCTGAAAAAGAACAAAGTATGAAATTTAAAAGATCTAAAAATCACTGACTGGGTGTTATTCTTTGATACCGCACCCAATGATCACGTTCGTAGCTAACAAGATTGTAATTGGTAAATCTTCAAACGAAACTGTTTAGTGGTTATTTCACGTTTCAATTCCTGTTGGTTCCAAGTTATATAGTGTGCAAAAGATTCAAATATTGACTCCTAGTTCTAGGAAAAGCGCCGTAACTGAAAAACTCTTCGCAAATGGCGTATGCTAATTATTTTTTTCACACTTAGATACACTTTTATCTAAAAGTTTTACATATTATACAAGGCTGTAATTGTTTTCTATGACAATTGCTCTATTAATTAGTTCGCTAATGCCTCTTTCAGATTGAAGGTAGAAGAATTCTAAAATTGATTATGTGAGGGGGTGACCAAATGTGACGGGGAGGTTTATTGCATAATTACTATGTGAGATTAATAATTTTATTAGATCATTTAGTGTTTTTAATTAATAAGTCTCCCCCGATTCACCATCCGAAGAGATTCTGTTGCATAATTCCAAACTCAACTCAACTCAACTTTATTAGATTTTATTCAAATCTCATAAATAAAAATTATATTGCTTACAACTTAGGCCACATTATTCTCCTGGAAAATTTATTCCCAGAAAATAATATAAAATATGATAAAATTATGAGATAGGACCATTTTTCACGCCGCGAGAAGAAAAATGTAAATAATTTTGTGAGAGAGCATGCGTGGGTGGGATTATGTCGTATTTATTTGATTCTCCTTCATGTTATAGGTACATACTTTACAACCGATTGAAACCGATAAAATAATTGTATGCTAGAGAGAGGGAAAAAGAGAGAGAGAGTGTGTGCGAGTACATTATTTATTATGTTCTGTTCTGCATGTGTGGATTTCTTTTCTTCACTCACTCTCTTCGATATTAATTACTCTCTTCTCCAAATATTTTTTTTTCATTTCGAAAGCGGAGAAAATTAACCGCAAAATCTCGGGATCCAATGCTCAAATTTTGTTAGGAACTGTTCTTGAGTACTTACCAAAAGATTATATTCAAAATTCGAGCTCATTCCCATTTTTGGAACCCAAGATTCCTAGAAATTCCCGGTGCGTATGAGTTTAAAGATCTGAGGGTCACAGGATCAAATTTTGTTAAGAACTGTTCTTTGGTACTTACCAAAAGTTTATGTTCCAAATTTGAACTCATTCTGACTTTCAAGACTTGAGATATTCTAAAAAACGACAATTGTCCAGTAGGTGGCCCTTTACCGGGCCTATCTACTTTTTCATTGAAATATCACCCGGATTGTGTTGGCCGTGACTAATAATAATTAATAAAACTATAAAACCAAAAAATATCATGCTTGAACCTAGAAAATCTCCTGGGTCCTTTGTAAACCAATTATTAGGAGAGGTAGGAGGCGAATTATATAGGTCAGGTTGTCAATATCCTACGGTTTTATTAGGGGCCATTCGCAAGAAAATTTAACAGGAAAGATCAGAGATATCAGCTTCTGAAAACTGAGGGCCTCATTTGGCTAGACGAAGGTTACAAGCTTCTAAACCAGGGAGGACCTATTTGGTATTTGGCAAAAAAATTTCAACCGTACAGTTCAAAAGTTAAGACATTGGTACACGTATACCCAAATTTAGATGAATTATCTGTTTTCTAGGTTGGTCAATTTTACAGTCAANTTGGTATTTGGTAGAATTTTTGCAACCGCACAGTTCAAAAGTTAAGACATTGGTACACGTATACCCAAATTTAGATGAATTATCTGTTTTCTAGGTTGGTCAATTTTACAGTCAATTTGATTATAGATCCGTTTGGACCCATGCTTCTCAACAGAGAGTTAAGAGAGCTAAAAATTAAGATATATTTGAAGAAAAATAGACTGATATATTTTTGTCATAAATATCAAATAATTATACATGCCTTTTTAACCATCCTGGGGTTCTCCTTGGGACGGAACACCAATTTCTCTTCTGATTGTTTTTCTCCAAACTGTTCTTCTTCCTTTTGATTATCTCTTCGTGAGAACCACTTTGGGAGATGTCTACACCCTAAAAGGCACACTCTTGAGAGGAATATGCCACGCTCAGGAAGAAATAATCAAAAGGAAGGAGAACAGTTTCGAGAAAAATAATCAGAAGAAAAGTTGGTGTTCCGTCCCAAGGAGAACCCCGGGATGGTTATAAAGGCGTGTATAATTATTTGAGATTTATGACAAAAATATATCAGTCTATTTTCCTTCAAATATATCTTAATTTTTAGCTCTCCTAACTCTCTGTTGAGAAGCATGGGTCCAAACGGATCCATAATCAAATTGACTGTAAAATTGACCAACCTAGAAAACAGATAATTCATCTAAATTTGNTAAAACCAAAAAATATCATGCTTGAACCTAGAAAATCTCCTGGGTCCATAATCAAATTGACTGTAAAATTGACCAACCTAGAAAACAGATAATTCATCTAAATTTGGGTATACGTGTACCAATGTCTTAACTTTTGAACTGTGCGGTTGCAAAAATTCTACCAAATACCAAATAGGTGCTCCCTGGGTTAGAAATTGGTGCACCTTCAGAGTTGTACCATATTTAGGAAACATTAAAAGTAGAGTTTTGTCTTGAATCAAGTATTCTACTAATGTCTTATCAATATATACTTATTTTGAAATTTGAAAATATAATTAGGACCCTTAGGGGAAGTAACCCTAAGGGTTATAATACCAATTTCTTGAAATATTAATATTTTTGAACCGTTCTTTTTTTATTTTCTTCTTATTTCAAATATATTTTAATTTTTATGCATGAGATTGCATTAGGAGCTATTAGGATGTCTCCATGGGGGAAAACACCAATTTCTTCGAATATTAATATTTTTGAACCGTTCTTTTTTATTTTCTTTATATTTCAAATATATTCTAAACTAGTACAGAGTCAGTTGCAAGGGGTTTTTTGAAGAAAAAGAATCCACAAATAATCTACTCACGCGCGCTCTCTATAGTACATATACAATTATTTTATTTCGGCTTCACTCGTTTTGATTTATGTATAACAAAAATATATATACAACGAAATACGAAACAATCCCACCGACATTTGCAATCAAATAAGATAGTAATAAACATCAGAAAAATGCGTGTATTCATCTCATGCGATGCGATAAAAAGAGAGGGTGTAGAACTAAATACAATACATACAAATTTTATTCTAACATCGCACAATACATTTAAACATTTATGTGGTTACAGCATATATACGTGCAATGTATATTAACTTCTTTGAATGTCTGCGATCAAAAAGTTAATTTTTACTTTATATAGGATGGGTATATACTAAAAAGAGTATATTTTTTGATAGATTGTTTAAGATGTATAATATTTCATTGGGGCTATTGGAGGTACCCCCAAGAGGGCAGAATACCAATCCCTTCAATAAAGGTTCAAAGATTCTCTGGTAACAATTTCAGAATTTTTCATCAATCCAAACTATTTAAAAGATATTTTTTGAAAATTCGGGTCCGTTTATACCCCGGTTGTGAGTTTGTGGTAAATTTTTATGTTGTTCAACCAAGAGTTAAAATTATCCTTTTATATACAGATGGACCGATGAAAATTTACTCCTCAGGAGTCATTTGTATAAGAATGACAGGTTAACTTTTTAATATTTGGGAACCATCAATGTGGGTTGAGCGGTAGAGTTTAGAATAATAACCCAGTCTGTAGTTTTCGTTTCATATCGAGATTAAACTATGTTTTTTGTGAACATTTTTCTTGGTAACCAAAGGACAAATTTTTGCTTTCAAAATTTCAAACTAAATGTTTAATTTGAGTCTAAAACAAGAATATAAAGGAAGAGAACTTTTTTCCTTCTGAAAATGTTTTGGAAAAGTTTTGGCAAAATTTCGTCCTGCGAAGAGATATCATGAAAAGAAATTTTATTTTCCATTTTTATTTACAGAAATTCATATTTATGTGGCACTCAGTGCTCCCAATCGGCATCCTGTTGCTGCTTTCTGCCTATATATTTTATGCGTGTGATTTCGATAAACCGTCGATCTGGATATCGGTTTATGCGTCCTTCATAAAAAATTTATGGGGGGTTTTAGGTGGAATATTATTTATTGGATTCGCATTTGGAATAGGATGTGCGTATGAAATGAATAATAAAATAGAAATAATTATGTGCATCATGTATTTATGCCATTTTTCTTTCAGGGACGGTCAAACGTGTATTTTGCAATCCGATATTTCGTCCATTGGGAAAGGTCACTTACTGCGTTTTTCTTTGCCACACGTTCATAATCCGAATTACGCTGGGAAATCTAAGGACACCAATATACATTAGTGATGTAGGGATTGTATGTTGTACCCAGAGCGAATACCCAATTTTTACTTCATTTGACTTTTTTTAATTTTTCAGTTAGTAACAGTGTCTTCAACATTAGTTCTTGCCTACATTTTGGGATTTATTTTATGTATTTGTATTGAAATTCCAATTTCTACTCTTCAGAAGCAATTTTTTGACAAGGATGAAGAAAGGGGTTTAAAAATATTCTAAAATTAAATTAAGTTTTTATCAATAATTGTATGTTTTTTGCAGAAGCATCTTATAACGTAGACCACGAGCTAATAAATGGAGAAGATTTTAGTGGGAATAGCAGTGGTGGTGTGCAAAAGTATTTGCAGCGGAAAAGTCGTGGAGCTGGAGTTTCAAATTAATAAAATATTATTTTAGATTAATTTAGTACACATTTTTAATTAAATAAACATTAAATTAATGATTAAGTACATTTTTTAAGTCTTAATACAGTCCATCACTATTAATATCTTCCAGAAAGCTTGGGATTTAGAATTGGCGTAAGTAATTCGCCTTATCCAACACTGAAAGTGAACTCCCTCTAAAAGCATCATAGATAGACTATCAATAACAAACTCGTACGACGGGTGCCATTTCTTTTGAGTCACATATACGACTTGATGATCAGGACATTCCATACAGATGATGATCAGGACGTGCCATACAGTCCTACTGTTAAAAATCTTGGTTTGTAAATGGACCGGAGCGACGTTAGGAGCGGAGGCACAGAAAAAAAAACTATAGAAGTTAAAGTCATGAAGCCGTATCGGCCTGTTTTTTTTGGGATGGCATTGGCAAATTGCCAGAAAGATGGGGAAAGGTTATAACTTCCGATGGACAATACTTTGAATAACAGAATTGTACAAGATTTTCTTTAATAAACTTTGCTCATATGTTACAAATTGTCCAACTCTTACATGCCTTAAAGTATATTTTTATCTTTATTGCAAAAAAAATCTAATTATTTATTTTCGTGGTCAATGTTATTGTTGATAGTTTTTATTTGTATGTCGTCCTTGTCCATCTGTTTGTTGTCACCTAGAAAAATAATAATTTTACATTTTACTGTGTAATCAAACGTAAACATTTAAAGTTCAATCACCTTTATTTTTGTTGCTATTACTTTGAAAAAGCTGTTTTTGTAATGCTGAAATTGGCATTTCAAGACATAAACACAGAAAAAGAGCCATTATGTACGACATGACAACAGACGCTGAAGTCAATGTCAGCTGAAATGTAATTAAACATTATTTTTACTATATGGAGTTCAATTAAATTGAAACTATTCTTACCACCCCAATTGAAGTAAGATGCGTTAATCCATGCGAACCCACGACCATTAGTCTCATAATAAAAACGTGACTTAAATATGCGCAGTAGGTTATTCTACCCAAAGGACTAAAACATGGGTAACTCAATATTCTCTTCACAGGTCTTCCAACTCCATACAACATTCCCAAAATAAAAACTCCACCAAAAATTCCCCACGAATTCTTCATGATGGCAAAATAGGCGGCCATCCAGAGGGAAGGTTTTGGAAAATCGTTTTCATAGAAAATATAAGAAGGTAGGAAGGAAACGATTACGACAGCTGGAAGTAAATACCAAAATGTGATGAAAACCTGTAAGTAGAAATTTGAATTAT